>APFE030427342.1:0-20272 GCA_000404065.3 Pinus taeda
AAAAACATGTTTATCTCTGGGTACGCAGGTTCTCTCTACCTTGCCTGTGTGTACGCATCCCAAACACACTGTGCCTGCGTACTTGTACACTTTGTAAGCCAAAGGTTGGGTGCGTACCCCTGTAAAGGTCAAAAGGCGCGAGTTTCATCTTTAAAAAGTTACTTGTGGTCACTTCTAGAGCCTTCTAGAAGAGTGTTTGACGTTTATTGAGCGCCTCCAGATGGTTCATGCATCCCTATGATAGAGGAACTTATCCCATCAAGAGAGGAGCTACCCCATCCAAAAGAGGGAGTATCCCATTGATGTTGGAACTGAATAACTTCCTCTAGAATACTATAAATACAGGCCTTGGGCCAAAGGAGGGGAGGTTGAAAGCTGAACATTCTAAAGGGTAAATGCTGCTGGCATTAGGACTTCCATTGTTGACTTGTGAGGAGAGATCACTATCCTTCCTTGTTGCCATATTGGGAGTGGGTGAGCTTGTCAAAGTAGAGGAAATCTCTTGTTGGACACTGGGAGGAGCTTGCACAACACCAAGGCTCAGGTTGTAATGGTTCCTTTTTTGTTTCCTTAATACAAATAAGTCCATTCTTCTCAATGATTTGTTGTTAATGAATTATTTCATGTACTCCTTGGTCTATGTGATGAATATGCTTTGTTTTATGATGAATATTCAGGTGTTATGTAATCGTTTGCGTTGTTAGTGTATGCAGGTCTTAAAGTGAAGGAGGAGCTCATCTGGATCAGCAAGGCTGGACTGCTACAACAAGCGTTGGACCTAAAGTAAGATCGGAAAACACTTGATCTCTCATAGAATAATGAACGTGTGTTTAGAGAAGGATTGTTCTTGTTTGGTTTGTTTGTCACTAGAGAGTCTTAGACTCCTAGGGAGGTTAGGTTTGTCCGCAAACATAACTCTTTCCGCATGACAAGAACGAAATGGATTTTTACCCCCTCTATTGTTACAACATCCATTGTAATGGTCACAGTTTCGGTAGTTTCTATAGTAGTAGTTGTCATAGCATCAACGTTTACAGCAGTTTCAACATTTTCAACAGTAATGGATCTTACAACAACAGTTGTTAAAGAATTTTCAACAGATTCAACATTGACATGTTGTTATGGAATATGTTGTTATAACATCCACTACTAAATCATTTTCTTCTCAAACTGTTGTTACCTATGCTTGTGCTTCTCAATTTTTTTTATTGATCCCCCAAGTGTTGGTGTGGTTTTGAGTGGAAAAAACACCTATTTGGCTGCCCACTTTCAATCTTTGATAAGCAATATGAAATGTCTTTCTACCCCTTCAATTGTTACAGGATTTGTTGTTACAACATTCATTTTTACACAGTCTGTTGTTATAGTATTTATTGCTACAACATCCACTATAATGGTCATTGTTTCAGTAGTTTCAACAATAATAGTTGTTATAGTAATGATTTGTTACAATAGTTTCAACATTTTCAACAGTAATGAGTGTTACAAGATTATTTGTTACATCATTTTCAATAGATTTAACATGGACATGTTGTTATGGCATCTATTGTTACAACATATACTATTACAACATCTATTGTTACAGCAATTGCTTCTCAATCCATTATTACCTGTGTTTGTGCTTCTTAATTTGTTTTCTTGATCCCCCATGTTGTATCTTTGTAGACAGCCCTCGGCTAAAGAACTATGCCAAAGCATCAATGTGAGGGATTTGTATGGAGTGGAGGACCCCAAAGATACAAGAATTTCTTTATGCCTATGATGTTTTTTCCCTTGAGACTAAACAAAGTGTTGGTGTTTCATTATAACAACATACCTTTTTTTTTTAGTTTTTTGAAAGAGGAATTGAGAGGAATTAATTTAGAAGGCTACAAATTCTCCCTGGAGATTTAATCATCTAATAATAGCAAATACATATAGATGAACCTCTATAGTCAACAAAAATATATCCAAGTACAACATAGAAGTTATAATATAAATATTTTTGGGTAGTAAATTAAATAGGTTGTTCAATTTCTAACTCAGTTGTGAACATAACTTTGCATAGGGATGTCAAGGAGATTGATACTAAATCTAAACCTTCCCCATGTCCTATACTATTCTCAAATATATTCAAACTCATAAGGACACAATTGTTGTCACAAATGAAAACCAAAAGCCTTTGATTATATCCAAGTTGAAAGTATTACAACAATATTACAAAAACTTGCTCCATGAATCAACCTTTTCTTATTCAAAAATAAGGTATATATAAACTGCTTTACAAAATATCCTATCTCATAAAATATTTACATTCAAAGTTTTCTTTATCTAAAGCTTTGGATAATTTTTAAACAAATTTTATCTAAATATAGAAGATTGCTCAGAAAAATGCTCAAAAAATGTTTTCAACTACACTTCATTTCTACATTTGTGTTCAATGTATTTGAAACCACTTTGTTCTTGTTGCTAGAAATTCTCCATAGTTATGATCTATTGCTAATATGTTGCATTGATAAGTTGAATTTATTGAACAATTTTGACCAACTACACCCATGCTTCATTTCTTGGGTGACTAAGGTCAATCATCTATATGTACAATTAAACTCCATCAGTATACTTCTCAAAATAAGGTTTTACTATGAACAAGTATTTGATTTCGTAGCCAATGAAATAGTCATTAGCTAAAATTTGAAGTAGATTTTGACCGCTAATATCTCCCTTGATTCCAACAAACTTTGTCATGTCCCCTAGCACTTTATTCAACAATATTTCATCTTTCTCTTCTGTTACCGTCTAGTTAGATGAATTATTAAAAGATGGAAAGCATCTCTCTTGCACAATAGAAAACGTTTTGTAGAATTTATTGATATACACTTGAAGATTTTGACACTTTTCATTTGTCTTTAGCATCTGAGTTTTATTCATGAGAACTTTTCCAATCTAAATAATTAATTGTGTTTTGTCTCCAATTCCTACCTCTTCAATTTATTCTCTAGACCTTGTGTTTAGATATTTTATTATCTAGCTTGCTTGTCCAAGTTTATTTCCCAATTTGCATTTTGATGCCATTACTCTTTGGCTCTTTCAATCATCTCCTCCTGTTCTACAATAATCTCCATAAATTGCAAAATATCATACACCAAGGACATAATTTCTATCCAAATTTATTATTTGGCCTATGATAAACATTGAATACTGTTAGAACTGCTCAAATATTGTTCTAATTTTTTTTGTAAATTTGCATTTTTCTTTAACTCCGCAACTAAGGTGTTGTCTTATTGAATCTTGTTCATCTCAGCTCTATCCAAATTTTCTCTTAATCTTCCAATCTCAACATCCTTTAGTTTAAGAGAAGATAATTCCTATGATAGTCTTATTGTACTAATATCTTCTACGGAACTTGTTTCTATTGTTGAAATTACTACACTGTCGGTTTGGGCCTTCTCTTTTAACAAATCTTCCATCCTTTCATTTTATAATTCTATAGGTTTTATCCAATTATAAAGGATAATAGAGTTTCCATCTCCTTCTCTAATTCCCAAATTTGTTTGTAGATGCTCTGTTGTGGGCAGCTTCATCTGTCTTCTTGTTGGAAACAATCATCACTACTGAGAGGAAGGGGTTTTAATCAATAGTGATGGCCTTTATAACAATTTTAATTGTTTTTCACAATCTCAAATATCCATGCACATTACAACATTATCTCATCAAAACATGTTAGTAGAAATAAACTCAAAACATAATAACCATGAGAAATATCAACACATGCATGCACACACACAAGAACACAAGTTTTTATGGTGCAAAACCTTTAAGGAGAAAACCACCCTACTGTTGTTGTGTTGCTCAATTATTTTATTAATATGTTGAACAATTTGTACATGGATTAGCTTACACCCATAAGCCAGAAGACAAGGCTTCCTCTACAGTATGTTGGCATATATCAATTCGGAACTAGGTTTCTCTCACAGAACTACAAAAATCTATCCACTAGAAGCTCCCATGACCAACGATCCTTTCCCAACCTCCATTAGACTATCCAACTCCTATTTGATGGAGAAAACTCTTCCTGCTACTGAATTCACCAAATCATTGTCTATACTAAAGTGTCCATGCCTTCACTTCCTCCATGTGAACCTCGTTTCATATATGTTTCATACTGGGATCTTAATTCTCTCAACATGAGAAACCCAAAAACTCCATTGTTCTACACATAAAATATAAATAAAAAAAAATCTCAAAGAAGGACTTATCTTCACTTCTTCTGACCCAAATACACTACTCTCAAACAAACTACAATTTACCAATTCTTCTCCACTCTACAACACATAAAATCTAAATTTTGCATCCACAAACTCTTTGCAATCCAATGTGAGTAGCTTCAACAATATTTACTCACTCGTAATTCCCCCAAAATAGCATACTATCACACTCTCACAACATCTAACCAAATAAACTCAATTCCTTCCTCTATTTATCATTTTTCTAATTTGAGTCCACCTATTAAATGCTATAGGTTATGGATCACTCAACAATTCTATTCACACACTTCAGATCTAGTTGAGATAGGATTTTTTAACAAATTACCCACAAACTCCCCTAGCCCTTCAATATCTTAGACCTTGATCAGCTTCTAGAGGGCCCACGAACTTTTCTGACCATATGTCGAAAATATTTTATCAATAACATCACCACAACACCAAAATTAGAATAGAAGCGTGAGGAATGCGGAGTAAAACTCATGAAAAACCTTAGTTTCTCCCACAATACATCCTCCATGCCACTCGAAGTCCTCAGTCACTCACATAGGTTTGGCTCCATGCAACTAGATTTTTCATACACTCCCATGAATCAGCATGCATGCGAGTGGAGCTAAGGATGGTCAAAACTCAGTCAACTCCGCTCAAAAAATGCTCAAACTTCTTCCAGATATTGGTAAGCATTTGTAGGAACTCATGAAGTATATGGAACCTTTGCAAAACTTCATTTAGTTATTGCAATATCACCAACATCATCACAAGTCATACTAGGTCGACTAGGATGCCAACCAACAACTAAACTAAACATCTGAGAAATTAAACCTCTCCACAACATCTCTGCCAATAGTATGCAACTCTAAAACTTCTCATACATCCTCAAACACCTACACAACCATCTAAATCATCCACAAACACATGTAGATCCTCTCCAATCCCTAAGTATAAGATGATCAACATGAGAGACCTAATCTGGGACATGGAGACCAATCAACATTGATCCTTAACTCTATCTCTTGTAGTAGCCACTAACATATATATGTAGCAACATGATCAAGGAGATCATCATGATCTCCAAGCTATTCCAATCTAGTAGATATGTCAAGGACCATCCATCACATCTCCAAGGTAGTCCAGGCTAGCATACATGCCAAAGATGATCTACACCTCAACCATACATAAGACACCTACAACCACTTATACACATGTATATCAAACACACCTGCAACCCAGGCAAACAAGTTGACATCAATTCCAACAATCTCCCCCTTTGGCATTGGTGTCAAATCCTATTGAAGTAATCATATGATCAAACATCCTCACATTCACCTCGTTTGACAACAGTGGAAAAGGGCTAAACATGTCAAGGGAGAATGTTATATACTCCTCTACATGCAAGGGGACCCATAAAAAAAACGTAAACTCCACTCAAAATCATATGTGGATAATCAACAATGGAGTGCAAAACTGAAACACAATAACACTCCCCCTCATAACTGAAAAATATGTGCAATAAACTCCCCTTGGACACAATCTATTCCTAAACAATAACACACTAGAGAAACATATACATCTCTATCATCAACAACAATAAACTCTCCCAATCAGTAGCAGCAAAAATGAAAACGCGTGCTCTCTCCCCTGAAGCAACATCAGAATAATCCATGTCATAATGATAGTAGTAGATCAAATCAGTAATACATAGCTTCATCAACATAATGTGACCAACCAACAACAACAACTATGATCAAATCCATAGCATTAGTAGAAAAATTCCAACCAACTCTCAAACAACAACATCAAATACATCCTCTCCATAATGCACCATCCAATAGTAGAAAAAATCATACAATAATAGTAGCAATGACTATCTAGAATTGGTATCTCTCTGAAGTAGTCATGGTGGCTGCATCTACATGTTGAAAGTTCACAACAATATGACCAACCATACTCCATTGAACTCAAACATATCCATGGTTGTATGTAAACTAATGTATATAGATGGAAATGCCTCCTTTCCATATGAAAGAGGCTACTCCACATGGACCAATGACTATGAAAAAATGTTATGCATCAAAGTACAGGGCTTCATAGGCCTATTACATGGCTTCTAAAAGGACAATACATGGTTGTACAATTAGATCAATAATCCCATATATGTTTGAACCATGACTCACATGACTCTCTCTCTCAATGCATACATGACACGAGAATATCTCTCCATGATAAGTATGAGAGTGTACAAAAAATAATACATGAAATACATGGCTGCAACAACACTACTAACAACCAATACATAGTTGAACAAACTCTCATAACTCATTATGCAGCATATGCTAAACATGGCTATCAAAACAATCCTCTCATCAATGCATGTCTAATACAATGTCATAATGCAAGTACATGGAGCATGTAATTAGTAACATGTTCTCTTTATGAAAACAATACAATATGAATATAATTCACATAAGAGACATGTATCAACTTCTCCAAATAATCAACCATGGATATTTATATCACCAATAATCATCATCAAATAACAATGTATATTGGCCCAACAATAGCATGTATCAATAGCATCATAAACCAGCAATATATGTCATAATCATGAATACCAATCAGCACTCTATAGAAATATATGGTAGCAACAATAACCATCATATGGAGCATGAACCTCTACATGATAATCAAAACTAATAGTAGCAATGACACACCGATAGGAGAAACATCACATCAACAACCATACTAAAAAACATAAGCATCATCATACGTAGAAACAACATCAATATGAAACATATCCATCATGAATATAAGTATCATGCACTATCATCATACTTATCTCATGGCATCATCATATGCATAAAATCATCTTCCCATAATGCATCATACAAGCCAACTATATGTCAAGCACAAGCCAACTGTAACATATAATCCATCCATAATCAAAACTTAAACATCTGCAACAAATGAGCACACAACATGAGATGCATAACTAACTCCTCAAAGGAACCATGGTGCCATCAAAACCATAAAAATATTGGAAGAATATAAAGTGCTCCCCCTGAACATGTGCCATCCTTCTCCCTTATCAAACCTTAGCAAACATTAAATTAGTAGAAAACAACCAATCATCATGAAATCATAATCAAATATATAAGCATCATATAAACCACTACATGCAATAAAAAATAGTAACATATAATCCTCTTAAGCCTATGAAGGCTTCACATTCATTTTATAGTCTTAAAATATTTGTCGAGAAAAGGAAGACTGCAATATGTGTTGATCTCTTCTACTATGAATCGGATGAGGAAGAGTACTCTCTTGGTCTCTTCTTAATTTTCACTCTTCCCTTCAACATATATACATTATTTGGGGTTTTCACTCCTCTTGCAATCACTATCTTTGATCCTTCTTTCTTGATGAAGCAACCTTTTGAGTTGAATAACAGTTCCTTACCTCCATCAACCATTTGGCTCACACTTAAAATATTGTTCTTTAGGCCCTCAATGAGCCATACATCTTATGCATTGATCCTCGTTTCACTAAGGTTGTCTTTACCACTTCCCAACACTTTTGTTGGTTCACTCCCTTCAAACACAACATGACCACCATAGTTTCTCTTAAGGAAGTGAAATTTACTCCTATCTCCTAACATGTGATGTGAACATCCACTATCAATATACCACTTATCATTCTCATCATGAGAACAAAGAGAAATACCGCATTTTCCTAGATGTTCTTCCTTTTTCTTCCACATAGCTCTTGGTTGGTTCCTTTGTTGTGCATCTTTCTTTAGCTATTTATTTTGTACTAAAGGTCTAATGGTTCTAGGAATCTATAAATATTTGGCCATGTGTCTAAATTTGTGACACATATAACATTCTACATGACAAAGATAAGAAGCCGAATGATCCGATATTTTGTTCCTCATGCTAGATTTCCAACGTTTTGTACTAGACTTGCAATCAATGGCCTTATGGCCAAAAAGTTTACAATCATAACATAAACCATTAAATAAACTTGTATACCTAAAGGAAGATCTCACTCTTTTCTATCCAAATTGCTGCATGGATGTGTCCAATTTTCTCCTACAAAAAGTTGTTATATGTCTAAACTAATGGCAATTAAAACACTCAATTTGCTTCATCAACGATGAAAATGAATTTTGATTTCTCCTTTCAATTTTTCTATTATCAACTCTAGGAGTGAATGATTTTCTTGACATAGAGCCTCCTTTTGAATCTATCATTTGCTACTAATGAAATTGTTGCCTCTTTTCTCCAACATTATCATGGCTACTCAAAAATTTCGTTGTAGGTTTCTTTGAATCTATCTTGTTAATCTTTCATAGATTTGAACATGCATCTCCTCTTTGAATGTTAGAGCTAGATCTTCCCTCTACAATGTTGCTCTTAATTTTTTCAAGTTGTTGGTCTCTCTCTTCAATTTTCTTTCTCAATTTATCTATTACATTTTTGAGTGCTTCAACATAATCTTTCTTTTCTTTTTGCTTGTTGCACATTACTTCTTCATTTCTTTTTTAATCCTCCAATTGGGTTCTCAAGGTAGTGAGCCCAAATTTTTCTCCTTCTCATCACAAATCTGAAAAAATTTCTTATGATCTCTACATGCAGTTGTTATTTTATCTACCTGAGCATCTAAGTCTTTAATCACAACCATTGTTGATTCATATTAAGCCTTAATGATAGCAATATCCTTCTCATCTTGACTATCAACCTCAATATAATCATCAAAATTATAATTGATTCTTTTAACATATTACCTCATGAGACATCCTATTTGACAATAATTTCAAATTTTGTTGCTTCTTTCACAATGGATTTATTTTCTTCCTTCTTAAAATTATTTGCCTTTTGAGACATCCTCCTCTTTCTTTTGGACATGATGATCTACTCTCTAGGCGTTCACATTTCACTGAAGAGCACTAGTTCTCATACCAATTGCTGGAAACAATGATCACTATTGTGAGGGGGTGGTTTGTGAATCAGTAGTGTTGGCCTTTATACCGATTTTAAATCTTTTTCACAATCTCAAATATCCATGCACATTACCACAATAGCTCATAAAAACATGTAAGCAACAATAAACTCAAAACATATTAACCATGAGAAATATCAACACAAGCATGCACACACAGAAGAACACAAGTTTTTCTAGTGGAAATCCTTTCAGGAGAAAACCACGCTGACGTTGTTGTGCTGCTTTATTCTTTTATTAATTTGTTGAACAAAATGTACATGGATTAGCTTACACCCATAAGCCAGAAGACTTGGCATCCTCTACAGTATGTTGGCTTCTATCAATTTGGAACTATGTTTCTCTCAGGGATATATGAAAATCTATTTGTTGGAAGATCCCATGACCAATTATCCTTGCCCAACCACCACTGGACTTTCCAACTCCTATTGGATAGAGAAAATTCTTCCTACTACTAAATTCGCCACATTAATATGTATATTGAATCCTCCATGCCTTCACTTCCTCCATGAAAACCTTGTTTCATATATGTTTTGTACTAAGCTCTCAATTCACTCAATGTGAGCAACCCAATAGTTCATCATTCTACACATAAAATCTAAACAAAAATTTTCCCAAAGAGGTATTTTATTCACTTCGTCTCACCAAAATACACTACTCTCAAACACACTACAAGCTTCCAATTCTTCTCCACTCTGTAACACATAAAATTTGAATTATGCATACACACACTATTTGCAATACAATGTGAATAGCTTCAACAATCTCTACTCACTCATAATGCCCCCCACAATAGCATACTCTCACACACTCACAATAGCCAACCAAATAAACTCAATTCCTTCCTCTATTTATCATTTTTCTTAGTTGAGTCACATAGAAAACACTACAGGTTATGGATCACTCAACAATTCTATTCACATGCTTCATATTTGGTTGCGATAGTATTTTTGTTCAAATTAGCCGCTAACTCCACTAGCCCTTTAATATATTTAACCTTAGCTTCAAGAGGGCCCAGGAAATTTTCCAACCATATGTCGAACAATTCCAATCAATATCGCCACAACACCAAAATTAGCTTAGTAGCGTAAGGAATGTGGAGAAAAACTCATAAAAAGCGTGAATCACTCCGACAACACAACCTCCATGCCACTAGAAGCCCTCAGTCACTCCCATAGGCTTGGCTCCATGAGACTGGACCTTTTCAGCCGCTCCCATGACTCAGCATGCATGCGACGAGAGCTAAGGATGGTCAAAACTCAGTCAACTCTGCTCAGAAACTACTCAAACTCCTTCCAGAACTTAACAAGCCTATGTAGGCCCTCTAGAAGTATTTTCAACCTCTACAACACTTCATCAAGTTATTGTAATATCACCAACTGAATCACAAGTCAACTAGGTTGACTAGGATGCCAACCAACAACCAAGCTAAACATTTGAGCCATCAAAATTCTCCACAACATCTCTACAACATTATGCAGCTCCAGAAGCTGTCAGAAATCCTCTAGCACCTACACAACCATCTCAATAATCCACAAGCACATCTAGATCCTCTCTAATCCTTAAATATAACATCATGAACATGAGAGACCTAATATGCGACATGGAGACCAATCAACAAGGCTCCTCAACTTTATCTCTTGTAGCAGCCACTAACATATGTATGCAAAAACATGATTAAGGAGATCATAATCATCTCCAAGGTAGTCCAAGATAGCAGACATACCAATGACCATCTACACCTCAACCATACCAAGCCACCTGTATCCACCTATACACATGTATATCCAACACATCTCCAACCCATGCAACTAGGGTGACATCAATGCCAACCAACCAACACATCTACAACACTACAACACACATCAATGCCAACACTTCTAATTGCTTGGATATCTTCATTTTTCTTCTTAAAAATCTCTTGAGATACATCCATATTTTTTTGATTCAAGCCTAATTTAATTACAAGGTCTTCTAGTGATTTGATCCTAACATCTTTTGCCAGAGAAGAAGCCTCTTCCATTTAATTTCTACAAGAGTATTATTCAAAAAATTCTATAATTTGCACATTTTCAGCAGAACTAATGTGAGAGGAATAGATCATCTCACCAGTTTGTCTATGTAGATAAATCTGATCTGTAGGATGGATCTATTTAGTATTGAAAGATAAAATAGAATTTTTATAATCTCCAACAGCTTTAGGAGAAAAAACTTTATGTTCAAGAAATTCTAACTTAAAGTCACCTTTTTCAATATCAAGAGCTAAAAGAAACCCAGTTTTAATGGAAGAAGTTTTCTTCCAAATCTCGACATAAGTTACTACCTTCAAATCCTCATTCCTTTTCTTGATTTCCAAAAACTCAGAAAATATGTTTTGGTTAGAAGAAGAATAAGGAGAATATTTTTATTTTCCTAGATCTAATTATTACATTTTGAAATAAGGCTCGCATGAAACAACCATGGTAGCTATAAAGAAATGTCGAATGAGACATTTTCTAATACTGCTCCCTCCATATTGTTTGTCTTCTTTCTCTTGTATATTCTGAATTGTTCCATTGCTGACTCTGATAAGCTTTGAGTTGTCCTCTTAAGTTCTTTTCCTTTCATTTGAGGTGTAACCATAATATTTTGTCCTACTAACTGCTCCACAGTTTATTTTTCCGTCACTTCCTACAAAGTTTCTTCCTCACAGGTGTCCTTATTAGCAAACTTCTTTGTATTAGGCTTACACACATGTAAATAAAGTGGGGATTATTGTTGAACTCTGACAGCTGAAATTCTCCCAATGGGGTCATATGGCCAAGTAACCCATAATTTAAACTACATTTGTGCCAATGATTGTTCCACCTCTTTATCTGTTGACCTTTGATTCATTATAAATGGCCCTACCTATGCTTTCAATTTAATCAAGGTTTGTTTTCTTCTAGGTAAAAAATGCACTTGATCTACATTGAGGCTTTATCTGATGAACTCAAGCGCAAAAATATGCATACGAAAAAGAATTGGCAACTGATAAGCTGCCAGTTCACACCCATACAATCTAAATTCCATAAAATGTTGGTACAAATACCAATCACCAAGCCTTGTTTGTTCACTAAGCTGCATAATCCTTTTGATTTCAGGTGAAATTCTAGGAGGACTATCGCTAATCAATAGACTGTAGCATATGTGAAGAAATTATTTCATAAAATCAGTGAAGGAAAATTCTTCAGAATTCCTTCTCACCAAGGAAGTCCAATGAATCACATACCGTTGATTCCCTTGAAGATATTTCTTTTGAAATTGTATTGGGAACCTGACTGACTGATAATACAAAAATAAATACACCAAGGCTGACTAATATTTAAAAGAAAATCAACTCCAAATTCAATAAACTAGTCATGAATGGCATCAGATAAAAACTTGCAGAAATTGAATAATATTTGTGGTTTCCTATCTGGACAAAAATTTGAAAGAAAATCTAGAACTACTTCATCCACTTTCTCATCACTCTGATACGTTAAAATTCAACATAAAATGGATATGATTTGTCTTGAAAATTCTAGAAACATTAATGAAGGGTGAGGCAGATTTTCAGTGTGAATACCAGTAGCTTAAGGCATGAATAATTCAAAAATAGTCACTCATTTTTCAAAATTTAACTTTTGATATATTTCCAAGAGAATTTCACTAGAGAATAGGTGCAAATAGCTGGGCAAAGATCTGCACGGGGCTTCTAAAATGGACTCAAAAGTTACTAGAAAATAGTGTTTGATTATTTTGAGCAATTATGGTGTTCTCGATGGGTAAGTACATGTCTACACACCATACTACAAATTCCGGAAAAGAATGGGTTTGAGGAAATAAAATTTGGGGTAAAAAGGACTCCCTCAGACAAAGATCATCACTATGATCTTGAGACTTTCGAAAATCCCAATTCTACAATTCATATAAGTCAAAATCTGATTTTGTATGTTATATTATGCTTTCCCTATCAACTAAGGGAAATTCATCAATTATTGGGAGGCTTTCAGACTGAACTTGAGACTCTTTTCCTTTAGTTGAAATCATTTTGAACTATCAACTTGTAAGGAGAAGAACTACATGTAAAATGTACAGTTTTATTTTGGATTTTTTGCTAAAGGTTTACTGTAATTTTGCACTTTGATTCTCTATGTATAGAAACTAAAGGGAGGATGAGAGGGGACAAGTAATGGCAGGAGGGATTAAATTATGAATGGAAGTGAAAACTTAATTGAATGAATGTTTGGATAAGCGACATATTTATAATTAAATGGCAAACAATCAATAAAATGGTTATGCGAGATATTAATTATCGAAAACTGGGAATGGTGTTTCGCGTCAGGGGATTTGGGGGGAGGGAGTAAGCAGGGGGGGAGTAGGTGGTAAGTGATAATGAGCGAGGGGGTTGTGAAATTCATATGTCATTTCCAGATTACAAAATTTGTTTTGAAAAAACAACTATTTGCGCACCCCCCCTTCGTTAAATGTCCAGCAAGCAGAGGAGTTGCATAATAGAAAAAGAGTCGGGAAGAACCAAAGCGTCAACCATCGCCCATAGAAAATGCACGATAGTTAGTGCACGACGATTTGACATTTTATTTATTAAAATAAAACAAAATATTATATTGGGGCATTATACATTTATGCGCAATCTACTACAAAGTGCAATAAAAGAAAAGAAAACAATTTGAAATGTTAATCAAAATTATGAAATTTTCAATGTAACAAGAAAATGTTACAACACCCCAAGTGATGGTGTAGTGTTGGCTGACAAAAACACGTCTTTGGTTTCGCCCTTTTAAGATTTGACAAGAAAGATTAAATGGCTTTCTACCCCCTCAATTGTTACAACATATGTTGTTACAGCATCAGTTGTTACAACATCCGTTGTTACAACGTTCGTTGTTACAACATCCATTGTAATGGTCATTTTTTCAGTAGTTTCAATAGTAACAGTCGTTATAGCATTAGCTTTTAGAACAATTTCATAATTTCAATAGTGATGGGTGTTACAGCATCAGCTACTACTGTATTTTCAACATATTTGACATTGACATATTGTTATGGCATTTGTTGTTAATACATCTTCTTCTCAATCCATTGTTACCTATGTTTTTCCTTCTCAATTTGTTTTCTTAATCCCCCAAATGTTGGTGTAGTGTTGGGTGGCAGAAAAACCTCTTTGGCTGCCAACTTACAAGCTTTTACAAGCAAGATGAAATGGCTTATTTTTACAACATCCGTTGTTACAACATTTTCTTCTCAATCCATTGTTACCTATGTTTGTGCTTCTCAATTCAATTTCTTGCTCCTCCAAGTGTTGGTGTAGTGTTGGGTGCCAGAAACACCTCTTTGGCTACCCACTTTCAGCATTGACAAGCAAGATGAAATGGATTTCTACCCCTGTAATTTTCTCTTGAAGGTGTTATACCTCCTTCAAGGCCACAAATTCAGCTGATTTGATAACATATGATCAATAAAACGTTTCCCATGGTCTATTTATCTCGTCAACATGGGTCATTCTGAAAATAAATATAAAAGAAAAAAATGATGTCTCTAAAACTCAATGATTGTTTCCAATGCAATTCATTAATCAGTTGTCATTGCAATTCATTTACAAAATCAGAACTTTGTCAAGTCAAGTTCAAGAATCCTTTTTTAGTCCAAGCGAGTTAAAGGATCCTACCCATGATGCATTGTTGTAATTCACATAACTAATGCTCAACCTTCAACTTCTATATAATTGACAAAATAAACATGTGTTGGGATCAATTCTCCCAACACCATTCTAATTCATCAATAGGAGGCTATTCCATAAGGAAGTTCAATTTATTTAGTTGAAAATTGTTGCAACATCTAAAATCCATAGGTTCACCAGTGAATAGAGGTACATCATACCCAATCTATGAAGTGGCTAATGCCAATTCATAGATTCCAAGGATTATCTTGATTTTGACTTTGACCTCTAATTACTAGCCCTAGCAAACTCTACCTTGAAAACATTGGTCAAACTATTAGGCAAGCACAAACAATTTACAACAATCATATATATGGAAAGTGTTTACCCTGCAGAAGTTGCAATGAACAATCAGCTATAATTTAAGTACATAACTATAGCATCCCTTAAGGACATCCCTAGGTCACCTCTAAGACACCTTCCATGCCTTCATTCTTAAACTAAAGTCAAGTTCTTTCCTCCTCCCACAAGTCATTGACTTTTTTTTACCTCTAAGCCTAAGCCTAGGGTGGAACGATCCCTCTATATCCTAGCTATTCTACATGTGAGCTTCAAACACAACCATTTCCCCAGGAAGTGACATAGACAAAGGGAAGCTTCCATTCACCACTTCTGGTAGCTAGAGAGTCAGTGCTACCAGTTGCAATTGCACTTGTGCCATTCCTACTAATCCTTCTGCTCATTCCCCATAACCATTTCATCTTCAACACCTTTACTACATCTAGCTACTCAACATTGAAAGGCAATATTTGTTGGATACCTATACCAATAGGTTTCATATTTCATGATTGGATATCAAAGATCCAAATATGCTCTGCTTTGACAATGCAAAGATCCCATATTTCCTTAAGAAGACAATCTCTGTCTCACTTTTCATAAGAAATCAATTTTGATGGATGGCCCAACAGTTTAATCTGGATCATGCCATGGTTTCAATTTATGTTGTAGAATAGAGAATGAAATCTGTCCAAACTGTTTAATCTTGGCAGATCAGTAGCTAGGTAGAGAAGCTAAGGTTCCCAACTGCTTAATCTGGGACCTTGGAAGGAATAAGGGTTGTATTAGATAGGAAATGAAAACAAAAATCCAATGAAAAGAAAAAGGCATTCAAAGGGTTTGCAAGTCCAAGTGCACCCTCCAAGAAGGAACAAAAAATGTTAGGAGAACTAGTTGGGTAGGTAGATGGGGTTGCAGAAATGGTGTCTCTTTCAAGACCAAAGTTGCTGAAACATCTACAGGAAAAGCAGCACACTGGAGCATGACTAACTCCCTTGTTTTCATTTGTATATCACTCATTACTAACACCCTTTCCCAAGCTGTACAGAGCACAGAAGTTTATATCTTTGTCATATTCTTATGGCCTTAAAAGCCCACAATTTTCTTGTGCAAAATCTTTTCATTTTGATCTACTCTTGATTCCAAGATTATTCAAAGAAAACTTGATATACTGGTCCTCCATCTATATTGTTCCCTCCGCTTTAATAACTAACTCCTACTATTTTATCTCCCTTATACCCACTATCCCTATTATTATAAAACACCATGGTATAAAACCCACAAGTATAAATATCCCTCCTTTGCACTATAGCCATAATGTTCACTCCCTGGGAATTGAATTAACACCTGGTTAAGGTCAAGAACCCATGTTCCACCTTTTTCTCATCTCAATCCATTTTCCTACCCAATTGCTCCATTTTTGCCTAAAAAAGGAAACCTTGAAGAGCACCTTTTAATCCCCTAAAACCATCCAAGGGAGGAAACATTATGAGAATGTATTTATCTTGCCTTATCCCAAGGTCGGGAGCCAGTTTTTCGGTTTTTGCGGTATAAATTCATCGGACCCCTTTTTCCTATAGTTCTGCCTTCATAAAAATTTTGCATACAAATTTCGCACAAAATCCGCAAGTCGCACCATTTTCTAATGTTGGCAGACCGAATTATATTTTGCAAATAAAACTATAAAAAACCATTGAAAATCATTTGTCACATGGAGGGTCCCGCCATCACGCTTACCGAAAAATATAATTGTTTAAGGCCCGCCCACTCACTGCTACAGCCCGTGCAACTAGTCCGCCCGATGACCATCCGATGGTGGCCTTCCCAGATCTACGGCTGGCAGCGATTTCGGTAAAACCCGACGTATGACAGTTAACAAGAGCAGAAGTTATCACCCGTGCAGCTCCGTCACCCGACAGCCGTCAGATCGCACACCTGCAGATCAACGGCTCACATCCATATCGGAAGACCCCCGACGTCCAACAGATACCTTCCGATATCTGTCAGACGCTTACGTGACGCGGGGACAGATGTCGCATCCAAATTCCATCAGAGCCCCCTCTGACAGATTCCTTGCCGTGCAGGAGGGGGCCTGATATGGTGACACCTGTCCTGTCCACGTCCCCGTCCGGCTGTCACGCACGTCATCACCACGTCTGCCCACCTCGTCCCTCATTCGCCCACCTGGCCGCCACCTCATCGCCCCTGTGGACCGGTCTTTGGCCGCCACGTCACCCAATGACGTCCTGCTGACGTCATCCAACCCGGTCCCCCATGCTGACGTCATGCTGACATCATCCAAAAAAAGCGCGCCAGTAAAGTAAAAAGTCATATTTTTGCGGTTTTTTCGCAATTTTGTCATTTTTCTGGGAAAAGCACCGCTCCGCTGTCTGCATGCATTCCACGACGACCGTTCTACCAGCCAGCCTACGACCATTTTCAAAGAGTCCAGAGCGCTAACCCAGCTGCTGCTTCATCCCAAGCCATTTTTTAAACAGGTAATTCACACTTTGTCTTCTCTCGAGCTGGTTTTTTCATGATTTCTGGTAAAATCCGCCATAAACAGGTATTAGATTGAAATTGGACCGGTAAACCAACTATATCCTACCTCTGTCGAACCGTTTGAGATTGAATTGCTGTGGCAGAAACCTTCTTTAACTTCAAATACTGTCAAAACCCTACCCTGTTCGCGCAATCGTGAACTCACTGCATTGTTCCCAAAATTGTCCAAGGAGGTCTGCCACTCTGCATAAAGGCCTTCTCAGAAAGCTCAGCACCGTTATATTTGACTGTGCACCAACCCTATTAGCTTCGGTCCCTCTCAATTCCACTGTATCAGTTAGCAGACCCGGCATTTCAAGAAATACTTGGATCAGACATGGATACCCCTGCAGTCCTTAATGTTACTCCTTTGAATGCTCCTTAGAGAGAGCTAGACTGGCAAGATTTGGCAGACCTAGATTACCAAATCTCGGAAGACTGCCGATCCAGATGTACATTTCATATTCACCTGCTAAATGAGCTCAGGGCTAGGCACAAAGATGGAACAAACATCCTAGGCATTTGGGAGTCTTCCCTCCCAACTTTTAAAATGCCCCAAGTCACACAGTTTCCTGACCTCATCTACTTGTGTGCTAGTTGTTATGATCCAATACAGAGGGCTGTGATGAATCCCCAAGGTGAAGTTGTATTGTACACCACCCCTCAGGCCATCATGGATATGGTTCAATTCAAAGCCCAAAGGAAACTGGTTCCTTTATCCCTGCTGGACTTAATCAACCAAGGGACCAAAGTACTCACAGAGGCAGAGATCCTAAAATTGAATCAACTATTTATAAGCAAGTCGGACACAGTGCTGCATCCTCCCATCTTTGATGGATACCTAAATCAACTTGGACTGGACCTGGCCTATATGATAAGCTCAGTACTAGGGTATAAATCAATGGAGTTTATAGAGGAAACTGTGCTAGTCATGATGACAATGTTCACCCCTGGTAAGGCCCCCATCTGCTATGACTATGCCACATATATCTCTGACAAGATACATGAGCAATTCTTGCACTTATCCAGAGAGAGGTTGTTCAGATACACCTCATATATTTATCATCTTATTCTGTATCACCAACATGAGAAGTTCTCTTTTGAAATCAAGAGAACTGATGCAGCAGGAAACCCAAGATCAGTGTTATACTGGAGCTCAGTCTTCCATGTACGTGCATATCCACCCTATACATATTGTGAGTTCATAGATTTGTTCATTCATCCGGCCTTATCTTTGCTCATGACAGAACCTCCTCCAAGACTCTCTGATGAAATGCAGAGGATTCTGCAACTGTCCACTGCCTACAACATAGGAGACTGGTATTTTTACCAGCATCACACTGTGATTAGGATATATGGGTGTGAGCTGCGCCCATTCAGGCTACCCAGATTTGTGCCCATAAGGCTCTTTGCCCTGGAGTATTTCAGACAATTCGGCAATGCCGATCAGATCCATTTTGCAGGAAAAGGCAAGAAGGCACAACTCAAAGTTAGAAACCAGCTTGGTCATTTTATTTTAAACAAAAGAGAAGGATGGAAGGAGGCGGATAGGATGTTGGAAGGCCTTGGCCTAACACTCAGTTTCCCCTGGAAGCCCTATGACCCCAATGGCTTTATATCTTTGAGAAGATTGAAATACAAACTCTCAAGCTATGAGCATGAGAGCAAGTTACATATATTGAGACATGCCAACCAACCAAAGTGGAGGAAAAACACCTTAATAGAGCCTGTAACTCAGGAAGAGCTAGTTGAGAGGGCTAGAAGACATTTATTGAAAATGGCTGACTTGGAATGTCCTTCTCAGGTGCCTGCTCTACCAAATCCTCACTCAACAGCACTTGCTTCCTCCTCTGCAACACAACAAGAGGCAGCACAAACTTCAGTTCAGGGACAGGGCAAGGGAAAAGACAAAGAAATGGAAGAAGCAGAGGGCCAACAAGGCCATCAACAGCAACCCCAGCAACAAAAACAACAAACTGATCATCAGGATCAAGAGAAACAGAAAGCAGAAGGCCAGGCAGCCACTCAAGAAAAAGCAACTAATATGGCGCCTCCTAGACAGGATTCTAGGGTAGACTCCTCTGTCCTCCAAACCCCTCAAAGGGAGGACACCAGCAGAAAGAGAGAGAGGGAAACACCCCTCACAGAAACATCAGACAAGAGGCAAAGGCTCAACCCTTTTTCAGAAGAGGAAATGTAAAGCCTGGAGACTTTTGCCAGCTCCTTGCATCAGGAGCAGGATAAAGCAGCACTAGGGGAGGTCAACTCCTCAGGACAACAGCAGAACACGGTTGCAGGCATAAAGGAGCAATTTAAAGAGGCCAAAAGGAGGAGTGAGCCAATAAAAATTCGGCTCTATAATCATTTATTAAATATGGCCCCTGCAAACCAACAAAGGCTAATGGCTGCCTTTGATGTGCAAGAAGGCAAAATGACTATGAGCCATTTTGCCCCTACAGTGCAGCAACCTCAAACA
>APFE030427342.1:27401-57639 GCA_000404065.3 Pinus taeda
ACAAATGTAAGAGATATTTTCCCTCTCAGATGACTCCATTCCTGAGATATTTTTGTATGTAAACCTCTATATATTCCCCCTCGCATTTGTTTAGAGGGGTTGGACCCCGGATGTAAGAAATCTCTCGATATCTGCTCTGTTATTCTGATATTGTAATTTCTCAGACAGTTAATACAAAAGACAGTGGGATTTCTTCAAAGATGTTTTGTCTCTTGACCTCCTGACGGTGTGTGGCTCAAAGTTGCAGGATTCCTGTGCATTTCATGGCTCAATAAGTTTTCTTCATGGCTCTTTATTTCACTTGTGGTCATTGTTATTTCATATGTTTTCCATGTCTTTCTGTACTCTTGAAAATCTAGGTAGTAAAGAGGAAGAATAGCTTCAGGATTTAGCCATTGGCTACCCTGAGCTCAATCTAAACTATCTTATATGTTTTCTTCTGATACAGTATTTAAAGAGTAATTCTTCGTTGCTACCTTTAATACTATGTCATCACAGTTCACTGTTGTTTTAGGAATTCAAGCAATTGCTCCTAAATAACAAGCCTCTTCGTAAAGTTCAGCTTAAGTAAAGAATTCTCAACTTCTCTTTGCTAGTTGTTGTCACCTCATTTTCACTATTTACAGTTTGTTTCATGGAAATGCACGCAGGCCCTACAGCTTTACACTTCACCGAAATCAAAACCTCAGGGGAAAACACTACGAGACCCCATTGCCCAATGGATTAACTTTACCTGCTGATATACTTTAAAGAAATCAGAAGCATCCTCCCAACCAAACATACAAACAACCAAAAAACACATCTCATAACTAGCCTAAAACCCTCACTGAAAGCAGTGACACAGTTAAAGGAGAGAGCCCTCTCTGACTGCAGCTGGGCTAGAAGCTGTAGCCCAAAGACTGGTTAGTGGTTACCCCGGCCGTATCCTCTTAGGAGTCAAAGAGGAAAACCTGGGTGTTAACAATATTGACCATCCTTTCACATGAGTGTGGAAATGTAGTGTATATATAGCACAAAATTGTACAAAATCTTGGCTCAAAGAGTCCCTATATCTTCCTTTTCTTTCTTTTGTGTGTGTGTGTGTCTATCTATCTATCTATATATTTGAAAAAAAAAAAATTAAAGGCAATGATAAGATAGCTACAACAACATATTTTAAGAAAGACGTCTTCAAATTGATAAAAGGTCATGATACTACCAGGTTGAAGGGATCTGAATGCCACATCAGTTCTTACAACATTTTTCAGCAGATTTAATATTGACATTTGTTATGGCATCTATTGTTACAACATCTGTTGTTATAACATCAGTTGTTACAACATCTTTTATTATAGCATCTATTATAATGGTCATTGTTTTAGTAGTTTCAATAATTGTAGTTGTTATAGAATCAACTTTTACAGTAGTTTCAACATTTTCTATAATAATGGATGTTACATCATCAATTGCAACAACATTTTCAGCAGATTTAATATTGGCAGTTGTTATGGCATTTTTTGTTACAACATCTATTATTATGGCATCTATTTTTACAACATCTATTGTTACAACATCCTGTGATAGCCCCCACCCTTGGTTCTCTCATAAAATGCATTATAAATATTTTTTACAAATATGTGAAATTAAGAAAAGGGGACTGAGTCAAAGGGACATGGATTCCAGAGTTGGGGAGGATGATTGCTTGCTTGGGATGTTGAGGCTTTCTTGTGTAGAAAATATGAATTTTTTGGGACAACCAATAAAATTTTGCTAGTGCATGAATTAATGAATTGGTTCTTAAAATTGAATGAACTACAAGGAAGGTACACATGCCCATGCACTTGGGAATCTTTACAAGGAAAATGGACAAGAAACCAAGAGGGGTGATCCAGGTAGATATGGTGGCCACCCACCTATTCCACCTAGACCTCTATTCGGTTTCAATTGTTTCAACATTTACTATTTTTAGCAGTTTTTTGGTTCCTGAACTTCCAGAGTAGTTTTGACCCAATAAACGAGGTTTTTTTGAGTTCCGCTATAAGCCCATAACCATACATAGAGGCCTGAAGAAAAACTGATAGTACTCAAAGAGACCTTTCCAACAAGGTATCATACGTTCCAAACGAAGATAATATGACCAAGTTACGACCTCGGGAAGTTGGTTGCCTAACTAACCCCAACGGGGCCCATAAACTCTTGTTGTTTCATCTCCTAGGGTTATGGTTTTTGTTTTTTAGGGTTTTATCATGTTTTTAAATAATAAATAGGCCCTTGAGCCTCGTTGTAACACAGTTCAGAGGCATGTATTCACCACATCTCTTCTCATAGATAAGCTACAATCACTCGAGCTAGTCTTATTTCCATTTTGTTTGTACACATACCTTAGTATTTGATATTAATGAAATGAAGTGTTATTTCTACTACATCTTTGTATTTACGGTTATATCTGTAATTTATTGTGTTCATGTTTAAATTTGGATCAGTGGTCTCAAAATGGTCTACGCTTTCTCTATTTTTCTTTACATGTCCCCAATGAGGTCGAGATATAAGGAATTAGGGCTTGAACTGGTTGAACCTTTGCAAGACTAGCCTCACAAATCTCGATGGCCTCCCATAGAGGAAGAAAAGAAAGATGAGCAGGCATGAGATCAAAATTTTACCCTCAAGTGACAAAGGAATGTGATGATGGATAACTTTGCCCAGATCCTTCAGCGGGTACCTAGGGGCACTGCATCTACCTCCAGCAACTACTCTAGAAGCACCACACCCTTTAAGATACAATTTAACTTTGACATTCCCATACTTGAGGGTTAGATAGATGCAGACGTCATAGATAAATGGTTAAATCTGCTAGAAGAATATTTTTTTTTCATGATTTTTCCATCTAGCAAAGTATTACTTTTTCTCTTCTTAAAGTCGCCCCCCACATCAAGGACTGGTGGGGAACATACAACAAGGAGAAGGATAAAATTAAACCCTCAATATTTTCAGCCGCAACCACTTGGCATTCGTTCATGGACTCCATCAAGGAGCAGTACTACCCTGTCAGGAGATATGAGGATAAATACATAAAGTGGACCACACTGCGACAGGGAAGGGACCAAGATGTAACATAGTTTACCAACGTTTTTCATAAATTTCACACGAATTTCGGTATGAAGGATTTTGAGAAACATTTGGTACTCAAATACCATGGCTGCCTATATAGGTATTGAGGATGAGATGGAGTTCCTAAACATCTCCTCAATTGGCATGACGTACCAATAGGTTGTCAAGATATAGAAGAAGCTTAAACAGAAAAAGTGAGACTTTGGCTCTGTGAATCCGAAGCAAGGAAAAGGTGCCCCCAAACCACAAACAAAAGCACAAAGCCAAGGTGGGGTGACCCGAGATAACCCACCAAAGCCATAAGAAAAGAACAATAACACGAAGACAAAGAAGGACATGGGAGAGTGTTGTGAGTTCCATAAGAGCTCCACTCACAACGCAAGTGAGTGTTGGGCCAAGCAGTCACTGGTGGTCGAGTTAAAGCCTTATGATTTTGACACATGTTCTGACTCAGAGTCAGAGATTGATAAGGGGAATGAAAAAGGGAAGTAGATCATTGATGCAGAGCCCAGTGCCACTGTGGCCACCACCAATATTTAGAAGATTGAGCTTGAAGACCTAGAACAGGGGAAGCACCTATTCCAGTCACACATGTGGGTTAAGCGTTCTTCACTGAAATTCATTGTCAACAGCGAGAGCGAAAAGAAACTCATTTTAGAAGAGTTCGTGAAGCAGCTGGGCCTACCCAACACATAACATCCATATCCATACACCATCGGGTGGATTCATCAAGCACAAGATCTCTGTGTCATCCAGTAGTGTCACCTTCCCTATAGCATCGAGCCCTTCATGGATGAGGTACTATGTGATGTTTCTCCTCTTGAAGTTTGTGATGTATTATTAGGACAACCATACTTATGGAAGTATCATATTGTATATGAATATATACCTCGCTATGTTATTATTTCTTTAGGCACTAATTTATACAGGATACCGGAGGTGGCCCCACCTGTTAGGAAATTACATATTACAGAGCAATGGAACACACAAACTATTGCAGAAATATAAAAACATAAAACAAGAGAGACATAGATATACGTGGTTCACCCAATTTGGGCTACGTCCAGAGAGAAATAGCCAGTCCTTCCTTTTATATTATCTAGCAAACTGAAGAGATCCAACCTACAACAGATCCGTTGTAATTCCCTCTTCTCTCTCGCTCAATCTCCTCTCTCTTCTCGCTCAGAATACCGGTCTACATAGATGCAATACGATTACCTCATATACAGCGAGGGGTTGCCTTCTAGGGGAAAAAAACCCCTAAATTAAACATAAATTCTACTTGAAGACATTTTCAGAAGAAATCACATTTGTAGAATGAGGCCGACACATTTTGAACCAACCAGTGTGGTTCATCATCAGGACAAGATGAACAATTAGATCATAGCTTCAAGTTAAATAAGGAGTCCGAACATGATCTGATCTGAACGCATAAATAAGGAGTTTAACTCGAAGCTATGATCTAATTATTCATCTTGTCTTGATGATGAACCACATTGGTTGTTTCGAAACGCGTCGGATTCATTCTACCAATGTGAATTCTTCTGAAAATGTCTTCAAATAATCAAAATATGGATCACAAAAGCTTGAGTTTCATTATAACTTATATTGTTAGATCTCCGCCTAGTGAACAGCCCAGATTGACTATGAAATTACAATATTTTACAATGCAATCTTACATCTATTTTTCGCTTCGGGGGCGCTTCCCCTGATCGCCCTGCCAGGGGGGGCTCTCCCAAAGGTAACAGCCACCCCCTAGACCCCCCCTATAGTGTAAATATTACGGCCGGTGTTGCTGCCACATTATGAACTGGGGTCCAATGCGGTGATACCTCTAAATAAAGAAGATAATCAAGCTCCACACCCAACAATTTCCCATTTGGAGACTGATTACAGCAACTCCATCGCTGCTTCATTTACTAGACAATGGCTCCACTTTGGACCTGGTTGTTTCTCATCTTCTTCATCATACTTGAAGACCAATTGAAATTGAACAAATTCTTAGTTGCTCCCTGGTTACAACTTTTGTTAACATATCTACAAGATTCTGGCTAGTGTGTATCTTTTCCAGCTTCAACTGTCCATCTTCCAATGCTGGCCATATGAAATGGTACTTGATTTGTATATGTTTAGTCTTGGATTGAAATGCAGAGTTCTTTGCAAGATGTATGGCACTCTGGCTCTCATTGTATAACCTGCCTAACTCCGGCTTCTTACCCAATTCATCCAGAAACTTTTGTAACCAAATCATTTCTTTGCTAGCCTTTGTAGAAGCAACATACATTGCTTCTATTATTGAGAATGCAACAACACTTTGCATTTTTGAGACCCAGCTAACAGTTGTTCCACCTATAGTAAATACATACCCTGTTGTGCGCCTCCTGTTATCTCTATCACCCACCATATTTGCATCAACATATCCCTGTAGAGCAATGTTTGAACCACCAAAGCATAATTCTTGATTTGTGGTACCTCTCAAATACCTGAGAATCCACTTCACCACCATCCAATGTTCTTTTCCTAGATTGTTCATGTACCTGCTTAGAACTCCCACTACATGTGCAATATCAGGCCTTGTGAAGACCATTGCATACATTAAGCTTCCAATTACTGATGCATATGGAACTTTAGATATATGAGCCATTTCTTCTTCATTCTTGGGACACTTCTCTTTACTTAATTTGAAATGTCTAGCCAAAGGTATACTAACTAGTTTTGCATTCTGAATATTAAACCTTTTCAACGCCTTTTCTATGTACTCACTTTGAGACAATGTTAATTTGTGATTCTTCCTATCTCTAGTTATTCTCATACGAAAGATTTGTTTTGAAGCACCCAAATCATTCATTGCAAACGAGTTTTCCAATTTTATTTTGAGCACATTCATTTCCTGCATGTTAGAACCTGCAACAAGCATGTCATCTACATGCAATAACAATATAATATAGTTTCCATCATTTTTCATTTTGAGATAAACACAATGATCAGAGTGACCTCTAGTATAACCTTGTTCAGACATAAACCTGTCAAATTTTATATACCACTGCCTTGGAGCTTGTTTTAAGCCATACAATCTCTTCTTCAACCTGCACACTAGTTTCTCCTTCCCTTTTACCTCATATCGTTGTGGCTGTTGCATATATATCTCTTCCTCCAAATCCCCATGGAGAAAGGTTGTCTTTACATCTAACTTCTCAAGATGAAAATCTTCAGCTGCTACTAGACTTAAAATAGTTCTAATTCAAGTCATTTTAACAACAGGAGAAAATATCTCATCAAAGTCTATACCCTTTTTCTGTGCAAACCGTTTCACCACAAGTCTAGCTTTATAGCTTTTTCTACGTCCATCTTCTCCATTCAACTTGTAAACCCATTTATTCTACAATGTTGTTTTACCTACATGAAACCTGACTAAGTCCCAAGTCTAGTTATGTGCTAAGGAGTCCATCTCTTCTTTCATGGCTTGTTCCCACTTCTTCCTGGTTTCTAACTGCACTACTTCTTCATAACATTCTGGTTCACTAGAATCAGTCAATACTACATAATATAATGAAGGAGAGTATCATTCAGGGGGTATACTTATCCAGGTAGATCTTCTAACACCACTTTTAGGTGCTTGAGGTGCTTGTTGCTATTGTGGTTGTTGTTCTAGTTGTTGATCTTTATGATTTTTAGGCACCATCACTTTTTCTATGATCTCATCAAGCACTGCGTATTCTTTGTTTTCTTTTTCTTGTTTCTTTCCTGCAGATGATCCTTATACAAAACCTTTTCATTGAATATGGCATCTCTGCTCCTAATTATTTTGTGTTCTTCATAATCATAAAAGCGATAGCCAAAATCATTAACACCATATCCAATAAAAGTACATTTCTTTGATTTTTCCTCAAGATTTGTTCTATTTTCTTTATTAATGTGGACAAAGGCTTCACAACTATTTTTTTTTTAAAATGAGTAGTTTACCTTTTTACCTGTTCATGCCTCCTATGGAATACCACCACCCAAGGAACTTGAAGGGGCTCTGTTTATTAGATAAACAACATTATCTACAGCATCTGCCTAAAACTGTAAAGGCAATCCTCCATGCAATCTCATGCACCTTGCACGCTCCATGATTGTCCTGTTCATCCTTTCTGACACACCATTTTCTTGTGGTGTTCCTGGAACTGTCTTCTCTCTACAAATTCCATTCTCTGAATAGTACCTATCAAGCTCTTTGCTACAATATTCACCTCCATTGTATGATCTGAGACACTTCAACCATTTTCTTGTCTCATTTTCAACCAAAGCTTTCCATTTCTTGAAAGTATCAAATGCATTAGATTTATTTCAAATACAATAAATCCAGGTTTTTCTAGTTTCATCATCAGTAAAAGTAACATAATAATGAGAGCCACGAAGAGATGATACCCGAGCAAGTCCCCATACATTTATATGCACAATCTCTAATTTTTTTCTCTTCTTTTCTTTCCCAACTATGAGGAATCTGACTCTCTTCTGTTTTCCATAAACACGATTCTCACAGAATTTTAAATCAACATGCTTCAAACCTGGCAATGAATTTCTTGAGTGAAGAATTTGCATCCCCTTCTCACTCATATGCCCGAGCCTATGATGCCACAATGTCGTCTCTTCTCTTGTATAGGTTAAAGCATTAACAGAATTAGAAATACCATTGCATAAATACAATGTACCAACCTTTTATCCTTTTTCTATTACCAGGGATCCTTTAGTGACCTTCCAAGTTTTATCTGTAAAGTAGTCACACAGCCTTCACCTCCCAACTACCTTGTTGAAATAAGATTTTTCTTCAGATATGGAACATGCCTTACCTCCTTCAATAGCCATTGATTTCCATTTTGTTGTTTTATGAAAATTGTACCCCATTCCAATGGTTTTACAGGGTTTATCATCACCCAATTGAAACTATCCAAAATCGCCTTAAACATAATCATGAAAATGTTTCCTATTAGGTGTGGCATGGAATGAGGACCCTGAATCTATCACCCAGGCATCAATAATATTTTCTAAAGAAAGAATCAAATCATCTTGCAACACATCACCTATCACATTCTCTTCATGATTTTTTTCTTGTTGCGTGTCTCCTTCTTTTCCCTTCTGAGACTTGCAGTCTTTCTTTAGGTGTCCTTTCTTCCCATATTTCTAGCATACTATCCTTGATCTGGACTTGGATCTACCATTCCTTGACTTACTACAATATCCTGGGCTCTTTCCTCCTTCCATTTTTCTTCCCCTAGTCTCTGAACTCAAAGAATTACCTGATGTCTCACCGAAGCTTTTCTGTCGCATTTCCTCGCTTAGGATTGCACCGACAACATCATCAAAATTTAAAGTACTAGATCTAGAGATAGACTCACTAATGGCCATAACTAAACCATTCCAACTTTCTGGAAATAAGCACAGAAATAACAAAGCCCTAACTTCATCATCAAAAGTTACCCCCACAGAACTTAACTGACTGGTAACTATATTAGATTAATTTAAATAATCAACAATAGATCCACCTTCTGATATTTTCATATTAAATAAACGCTTCATAAGAAATACCTTATTTGAGGCCAAGGGTTTTTCTTATTGTTTGGCCAATGTCGACATTAAACCCTCTGTTTTCGTTTCCTTTGAAATATTAAATGCTACCGACGCCGCTAGGCACAGTCGTATTGTTCCAAGTGCCTTTCTGTCGAGAATATCCCATTCTATGTCTGTCATTCTCTTCAGCTTCTTTGCCTTTCCGCTCAATGGTTGGTACAAACCTCTCTGATACAGCTAATCTTCCATCTGCATCTTCCACAATTGGTAGTTTTGGCCGTTAAATTTTTCGACCCTAAACCTACCATCTTCTACCATTGCTCCCACTCGAACAAAGAACCCTTCTCTCTTGCGATTTTATTAGCCAAATAGACCTTCGGCTCTGATACAAGTTGTTAGGAAATTACATATTACAGAGTAATGGAACACATAAAATATTGTAGAAATATAAACAAAGAAGACACATAAAACAAGAGAGACATAGATATATGTGGTTCACCAATCTGGGCTACGTCCACAACAAAATAACATGTCCTTCCTTTTATATTATCCAGCAAACTAAAGAGATACATCCTATAGCAGATCTGTTGTAATTCCCTCTTCTCTCTTGCTCAATATCCTCTCTCTTCTCGCTCAGAATGCTGATCTACATAGATGCAATACAATTCCCTCATATATAGTGAGGGGTTGCCTTCTAGGGCAAAAAAAACCTAAATTAAACATAACTTCTATCGTCAGATCTCCACCTAATGAACAAGCCAAATTGAATACAAAATGACAACTTTTTACAAGGCAATTTTACATCTATTTTTAGCTTCCGGGGCACTTCCCCCAGCTCCCAAAGGTCGCAGCTGCCCCCCACTAGATCACCCCTGCAACGTAAATATTATGGTTGGCATTGCCGCCACATTATGAACTGGGGTCCAATGTAGTGATACCTCTGAATAAAGAAGATAATTAGGCTCCACACCCAACACCACCTACCACCATCTCTTTTATCTTTGTTAAGCAATGCAGTAAGGTCATCTCCAAAACTGGGAAATTTTTTTTCTTTCTAGTTCACTCTCAAATTAGAGGGAATATTGTAGCCACGTTGATGGACCCTATGAAGGGTTCCTCCAAGTAGTAGAATGAGCTGGATGTAGTTGTGGAAGAATACAAGAACATCTTCTACTCACCCACAGGGTTACCCTTGCCTTGTCATGCCAAGCATCCAATTGATATGACTCTTGGAGCAACTCTACCTAATGGGTCGATAAATCATCGCTCCATTCTAGAGAATGAATAGATCAAGTGAAAAATATAGGATTTGTTGCAAAAAGGGCACATTTGACCAAGTTCCTCACCTTGTGGGAGCCGGATAGTACTTATGCAGAAGAAGGATAGAACCTGGAGGCTCTGCATTGAATATCGGGCATTAAACAAAATCACTGTCAGGAACAAGTATCCAATCCCACGGATTGATGACTTGCTAGACCAACTCAAGAGGGCCAAGTATTTCAGAAAGATCAGAAGTCTAATTATCACTAGGTTCCAATAGAGCCCACAAATGTATGGAAGAATGCCTTTAAATCTAAGGAAGGCCTTTTTGAATGGCTAGTTATGCCCTTCGGGTTGACAAATTCTCCCTCTACTCTTATGAGCCTAATGGATGACATCTTGCAGCCCTTCACCAGCTTGTTCGTGGTGGTTTATCTCGATGACATCCTCATCTTCAACAATAGTTGGGAAGAGCACATTGCAACACATTTGGCAGGTCCTTCAAACCCTTCGGTAACACAAACTGTGTGCCAACTTGGAGAAATGCACCTTTGGCATGAGCCAGGTCCAATACTTGGGGTACATCATATATGAGGATGGTGTGCATGTGGACTTGACCACGATCCAAGTCATTTGGAATTGACCAGCCCTGACCACTCTAATGGAGCTTCGCAGCTTTTTGGGCGTTGAAACTTTTTATGAGAGGTTTGTTTTGGGATTCTCCCATATCACTTGGCCTTTGAGTCATATTACTAAGGGCGGGGTGAAAGAAACATTTTCCTGGTCCAGGTCCCAACAGAAGGCATTCATTGAGTTTAAGCATCACCTCTTCTCTACACCAATACTCACACTGGTAGACATGCAACAACCATTTGAAATCGAGACACACACCTCCAACTATGCTATTGGTGTAGTCCTCACCTAGCACAGGCATCCAGTGGCCTATCATAGTGACACACTTTCCAATACATTTCAGAAGTACCCAACCTATGATAAACAAATGTATTCCATCTTATAGGCTTGTCGACAATGGAAGCACTACATTCTGGGGAAAGAGACGATCACCCACATCGATCACCAACCTCTTCTGTTTATATAAACATAGGGGAAGTTGCAGAATGATCACCATCAAAAGTGGCCTACATATCTGCAACAATTCCACTTGAGCATTAAATACAAAAAGGGCAGCACCAATCATGTTGTAGACTTCCTTTTTCAGCCCCCAGTTGCAGCACTAACTATTGTTCTCAACTCATTATATTTGTATAGCTATAACACTAACTACTGTTCTCAACTCTTATTGTCACGAGACCTCTGGATGGTCGCAACTAGACAAAAATGATCCAAAGTTCGCCTCCACATACCGGATGCTAGTACATGAGAAGCAATTTTTGTATTTCCACCTCCAGGATGCATTATTATGCTACCTAGGCCACATTTGTGTTCCTTTAAGTGAGCATTCCAAACTTATTTGAGAGGTGCACTACAGTCAAATTGCAGGACACTTTGGGGTGGAGAAAATTGTGGTTGCACTACAAAAAGTACTTCTATTGGCCCAAACTCCAACTAGATGTTCGGAAATATATTAGATCGTGCAATTATTGCTCCATTGCCAAGCCATCCATCAAGAAGAAAGGCCTATATAGTCCTCTGCCTACTCCCAACTAGCCATGGGAATGTTTGGCCTCCCTTCTACCAAAGATGGTAATGACTCTGTATTTGTGGTTGTGGACATATTTTCTAAGATGGCTATATTGCCAGCCTACAAGAAGAGTATCACATTAGAAACTACCAAACTCTTCTTTGAACGAGCATGGGTACTTTTTTGGATCCTGCAAACCATTATATTAGATCGGGATAGTAGGTTCCTGAGAAAATTTTGTTCAAGCCTTTCGGAACTATTGGACACTAAGCTCACCAAGTCAACTGACTTCCATCCCCAGCCTGATGGCTAGATAGAGGTCATCAACAAGATGATAGTGCACATACTTTGCGTGTACAAATTGTAGCATCCTTGAACCTGGGATGATAGGCTTCTATATGTGAAACACAATCATAATAGAGCTCTTCATAGCTTGATTGGTTGCAGTCCCTTTAAAGTGGGTCTAGGATTTCAATCGTTGTGTCTAATTTATGTTTCCATGCCTCAAGTGAATACACAAACAAAATCCACGCATGTATCATTTGAGGGGGATAAAGAAACTAGATTTATTGAATGCATCCAAAACATCTACTAGGAGGTTCATGACATCCTAGAGAAGTCAAATTCCAAGTACAAGTAGTGACATGATCAACATTAGGTGTCACACAAGTTTCAGGTGGGTGACAAAGTCTGGTTGCTTTTGCAGAAAGAACGCCTTATCAGAGCCCATAGAAAGCTCAGACCACTCCAATATGGTGCTTGCACCATTACCAAGGTTGTGGGAGACAAATTTTTTGAGCTCAACATTCCTTCATTCCTTGGTGTTCACCCAGTGTTCAATGTGGACCACCCTCGACCATACTTCCCACAATTACTAGACACATCAGACATTGCAGAATAGCTCATGCCAACAGAGTTAAATCCAGACTACATGGAATATGCCACAACTTATGAGATTATGGATACATAGGTCAAGAACACTAGCTAGCATAGGATCCAACTATATCGAGTTGTCAAAGTTGGACAACTCCTGCACCAAGGAAAGTGCCTTACCAGGGACCAGGTTCAACAGAAATTTCCTCACCTCATGGAGGCTCTACACGCAATTTGGACCATTGCTTCCTAATGGGGGAGGAATGATCGAGGTGGATATTGGTGGACACCCACCTATTCCACCTAGACCTTCAATTGATTTCAATTGTTTCCTTGTTTATTTCAGCATTTACTATGTTTAGCAGTCTTTCAGGTCCTGAACTTCCGGAGTAGTTTTAACCCCCTAAACGGCATTTTTTTAGGTCCATTACAAGCCTATGAACATAAGCAAGGGCCTATGGGAAACCTATAGTAGTTGGAGATACCTTTCCAACAAGGTGTCTTACGCGCCAAATAGAGATAATATGACCAAGTTACGACCCCGAGAAGTTGGCTACCCAACTACCAACTAACCCCAATGGGGCCCATAAACTCTTGGGGTTTCATCTCTTGGGGTTAGATTTTTCGCTGATTAGGTTTTTCTAATGTTTTTTAATAATAAATATTCCCTTAAGCCTCATTTTAACACAGTTCAGAGGCATATAGTCACCACATCTCTTCTCAGAGATAAGCTACCTGTTGCGACGGGATCCGTTGGGTCAGATTTTGTTAAAGTTTTGTTAAGTTTGTAAAGATATTGTAAAGTCTCTACATTTTTAGGATTAGAGCAAATGTAGTGCAGGTCAATAGGGGTTAAAGGGTCTTTAGGAAGGTCATAGCCCCTTAGTTTGTTAAAGTCAAGTTTTTTTAGACCCACCCATGGTTCGCGAACCATGGTATTGTAATGAAGGATGAGGATAAAAGGAATTCATATACGAGTCATAGGTAAGATAAGTAGAAAGTGAATAAGTTGAGTCTGAATTTGTCTATTTTGTGCTTGGGCGAAGGGGAAGTCTCCTGCAATTGTGTGCATTGAGACCGTGGTAAGTTCGCAGCTGAGTGCATGGGCCCCTACAGTTGTGTGCACAGGGTTGGAAAGAGTTTTTAAATGAGAATTTGAACCATAAGAAAGACATATTTTGAATTTATATCTATGTAACTATCTATTAGTATTTAGTTTTTAAGTTATTGTATTTATGAACTGTTGAACGCATTTAATCAGGAAAAGTACTTAATAGATTCACAAAGAAGTAGATCTACTTATTTGTATGATGTTATGCATGATTAACATAATCGGAAAAGGACAGAAATTTGTTAATTGTTATTTACTGTAAGTTTTGGGTTTCAAGGGTTAGGGTTCGCGAAGGTCAAGATAAATCCCTACATCCGCAGAAAACATATCACATATACCTTTTGATGTAGAAACCTAGTTCTAGCATCCCCCAATACTACCTCAGGGGAGACTATAGTCTGCGCTAGGTAGGTTGTTGCCAAAAGGGTCGGTAGTGTACAGTTTTCTTGGTTAGCACAAGTAGCTCTGAACTTGGGTCCAAGCCCCATCAAGCCAAAAAATGGTTATGTTGTCAGAACCAGGATCTATCTGAGGGGTGTGTGATGTGGGGTCCGTGGAGACCAACAAAGAAGGAGATTGAGAAGTGGATAGATCATAAATTTCATGACTTTGTAGTTCAAGAAAATAGGAATCCACGTCTATCGAAAGAAGAGTGGTTGTAGAGATATATATATATAGACGAACACAAAGTTTTCTTTTGCTCTTTTCCATGTGAATTATACGAATGGTTGGCTAAATTAGTGGATAGTCAACCTACCTAGAAACTGGATAAACCTATTGTGTGGACTCTAGAGTTAGTGAAGTGCCTGGAAGGGTCAGAATACAACGTTGTGAAGGTTGTTGATTACTAGATTGATAGTATTTTGGGTAGATTTATCATTGAGTTTGTGATTGATACGTCTGTCATTTATAGTGAAGCTGAACGTTGGTTTTTGAAACAACCAAAAGATAAGTATTTTAAGTCTCTAAAAACATGGATTAAAATACTATTGTACGAGAAATGGGTTATGCCACTAAATTGATGTTTATAAGAGGCTTGACAGGAGCTACACGAAGTGGGAGATAGTTTAGAAAATATCTATATACAATTACTAAGTACAATCCTCTATTGGGAGCATCCGATAGCAAAGCAGAAAGTAATAGTCCGAAGACGCCCAGAGCTGCACTACAGTCGGTAGATTAGGGCACTGTGGGAATACCACATCCATCCACTCCACCTCTGTCATTACCTCCACCTTACAGATGGCAACCACTATGAAGATGCCTATATTCAAGGGTCTCAGGACAAAAGACCCACATCAATTCTAGTTTGTAGCACATGTTGGATGGAATTCACAATAGATGATGGATGATGATATGAAGAAAGCGCAGTTGGTCACAGCATTACAAGATAGGGTGCTAACTTGGTATATTAAGTATAATACGACTAATCCAACTACATCATTGAAAGACACCAAAGATGAGCTTAATAATGAATTCATAAAATTCAAAAAGCCAAAGTCTAAAGCATAGTATGTGACTGAGGTCAAAGAAATTAAGCAAAAGGTGAATGAATCTGCATGGGATATTGATCAAAGGTTGAAATATCTTCCACAACAGGCTAATCTATAGATTTCAGATGAGCAACATAAGGATTGGTATATTGCTATGTTATTGCCTCATTTCAGATTACCATTTTCATAGCAAAATATTGGATCGCAAGCTAAAACATTGGAAATTGCTATGAATTTGGAGGCTTCGACTATTCAGGATACGAATCTGGGAGTGTAACAGAATCAGGCGTAGCTAGCTAACCTTCATATGGAGTTGAAGGATCTCAAAAAGGGAAAAGAGGTCAAAAATGAGACCCATTCTAAAGTGTGGTGCTTAAAGAGCAAAGGAAATGGTCATGACAAGGATCATTGCCCAGTATATAAGAATTATCTAACTGGGTAAGGCCCTAACCTCTTGAATCTAGAAACTTTAACTAGATCAAGTAACGGTGCAATGCCCTGGTGTGTTATCTGTGAGATAATAGGAAAACACTCAACTGACAATTGCCATTTGTTGCATAAGTTTGTATAAACTCCGCAACAACTATTTTGCAATGTATGCATGTCTATAGGCCATGATGAGTGAAATTACTGAAGCTATGAGTTAATGGACAGAACTCCGACATATAGAGTATAGGTTGGGACACATCCACAGTAGGATCAAGGCACACCTACAGCACGCGCAGGATTCCAGGGACGAGGAAGAGGAGGAGGGGAAGGAGCTGGAAGAGGTCATGGGCTAGTTATTTGTTACAATTATGGGGAACGAGGCCACTATGTGCGAGATTTTTAGAACCTAACACACCTCTCTTGTGAGTATTGCTGACAGTTTGACCACGTAATAGAAGTTTGTCCTATAATCATCACAAAAATGCAAGAGAAGAAGAACCAGTAGCCCACTCAGAACATCCATATGATGAGGTGAGAACCACGGAAGGATGGACCAAGCATTAATATGGTTACCCAAAGCGGTATAGCTACTTGGGAAGATAAAGTCACAGGGAAACAACCAAAAGAGAATTTTTGGGTGCGCAGGGTTGCACAAAGATACTAAATTTGATTTTCATAAGGAAAAAGAAACATTATGGAGGCGAAGAAGAGATTTGTGGATTCAGGGGCTTCCACATCAAAGAATCAGAATACACGAATAGAGAAGCCTACAAAATTCATTGCTGCACAGGAGATAGATCCCTCAATATTGAAATCCTTCTTGCAAACTTGCATGAAGCTCTTAAGGGACCAGAAAGCAATGGAGGGAATACAAGAATTAATAGACAACTGCACTAGCAAGGGTAAGTTGCTACATGCACAGTGCGTAATGCATAGAGTAGACAAAAGTAAGAAAAGGACTGGTCGGGAGATGAGATTGACTGCAAATATTGGAGAAATTGAAATGGACCAGGTTATCTTAGATTTGGGATCTGATGAAAATGTTTTGCCTAAAAAAACCTGGGAAAGTCGATGCTACAATGGTCCCTAATTCAGCTGCGAATGGCGAACCAACAGAAGATTATTCCTATGGGAAGCCTACATGGAGTAATTGTAGACATTGAAGGGGTGCACGCTATAGCTTATTTTGAAGTAATTGAAATAGTGGATGATAGTAATCCCTACCCAACACTGCTTGGAATCAATTTGGTGTTTGATATGAATGCAACCAATAACATGAAGAAGCACAACATGAAGTTTGAGAAGAAGGAACTGAGAATCATTGTTCCATTGGATCCAGCTGAAGGTGCACGGTATACTGAACCAGTCTGAGATTACTATGAAGAGGATGATATTGAATAGATCTATAATCTTACTACGTGGAACGAGGTTTGGATCAATCGTATAGTGGATGGAATAATTACTTGGGAAAGGCATACCTGCTGCAACTCGAATTCAGATAAGGAGCTTGAGCACTGGCAAAATAGATTGCATGAAGTATCAACATTTCAATGCAATAGACTTACTAAATCACTCCAATGTATATCCACTAAGGTATGTAATTTCCCATATTTTGATAGCTTAGAATATGTAAATTTGTTTCTTGATAAATTTGAAAGGGATGTACCAAAGGAGCGTCGGTTCTAGTCATAGTACATCGCGCTGAGAGATGCACCTGCCAAATGGTAGGGTACACATACGAATAGTTTTTCATACTAGAAAGAGTATTGAAGGATGATGAAGTTGCGATTTGGCTATGCAAATAACCACATTACTCACAAATATACAATAAAGGATAATCTGCGGAAGAATCTGGCTCATTGAACGAAAGCATGGGGATAGGAACCATAGCTTGAACGGGTACATATATTATACCACACCCTGGATACTGTTAGTGCCTTGATCTACCTCAGGCTGAAGAAAGGCAGGTCTAGGGTAACATCAAACCACGCTTAACCTAGTAGCTAGCCCTACCAGGTCGGGAGAAGGCTCTCTCCTTGTCAATCTCAATGAGGATAGTAACAATTATATCTTGAGATGACTGAAATGAATGCTAATTTTAGGCTAGGTATAGTAGATTAGGATCTCTGGTTTGATTTTAGGTTTTTGTTGCTGGATCAATTGGAGAAGGCAGATTGGGTCCGGGAAATCAACTCAGGGATACAGTCATGTCCTATGGGGCAAGGTAGACAAGATTTTATGTACTAGAAATGGATTGAGATGGTAGAGTAAGACAGCTGAGGAGTTGAGGAGGGCATAAGAAACTATGAATCCTCTTCAAATAGTGAAAATATTGAAAACCAAATGCATTCCCAAGACAAAGCACTATAAATTTAGTGTATTTTCTCTATTCACCTTGATTCATCTAGTTTAGAAGAGACAGAGAGAGATGTGGATACATATAAAACATAATAAAAAAATCATTACAAAGAAAAACAATACATAAACTCACTGTCACAAGACTCCCACAAAAATAGTTGTGTAACCTGGTTTTATTCCTTACCAAACTGCTGATACAAACGGTCAGTGAGTCCAACACTTCTGCCAAAGTCCAACCTTTACAAATGAATCAAAAAGTACATGATATAGGCAAGGAAACTACTCAATCTAGCTATCAGGGTCGAATCCATGAAAAAAGGGGTGGTTTCAACCATATCTAAACTAAGAACAAGAATATAGGCAGTGGGACAACTTGCCTCTAAAACCAAGGAAACCAATTCATTACAGCTCAAAACCACTTGGAACCTCATGTATATACCCTATGAAGTGATTTTCAACCATATTTACATTGAATTAATCATTTACCATGCTTACATTTACCAAGAAATGAGGAAAAAGTGATCTCCCAGGAAAACTAGGAAAAATCTGGAAAATCAGGCAAAATTGGCAAAAACAGTTTAATGCGCAACGCTAGGATTTTAATGCGCAGTGTTTTTTCTAGGCCAATTTTGGAAGGCTTCCCAAAGTCCAAATCAGGCACAGGATATCTCATTGGAAAGCTTGTCAAATATAATTTCTGGAACAACTTGAATTTCGGAGTTTGGAGTCCATTTGCACCTCCAAAAATTCATTCTCCCAAGACTGCTTCTTGTGTGGCAAAAAAGTGGTAGAGAGGGCACTTTTTAGATTTCTTTTTTTTGCCCTTTTGGAGACCTAGAACTTGTCCAAAATTCCTCGCCATTTCTGAGCTTCCATATTTTTCTATGTTGATTCCAAAAATGTAGACCATTTTTCAAGAATATGTCCCCAACAAAAGCGCACCGCCAGTGGCGCAACGCTGGTGGCGATGCACACCTATTGGAAAAGCTTGTTTTTCAAATTCCAAAATTCAAAAAGGACAAAAATTGTTAAAAATTTCTTGAAATTTGGCATGAAGGATCCTTGTTAGGTGCTTTGTTGGGCCAATGATGTTTCAGCCAAGATTTTGAGTTTATCATGCTCATTTTTTGCTTCTTAATGCCTTTTTCAACTTAGCCTTAAGCCTCTTCATCATACTGTCAACATATTGTCCTTTGTTCCACTGTTCACCAACATTTGGAATGCCTATTGCTTCTGAGATGGTGGTAGGTGACAAGGTGAAGGAGACACCAGCAAAGTTCACTTAGCCATTATTTAGATGAGTGACAAACAACCAGGCAAGCTCATAATGAAACTTAACCCTCTCCATCATTTCACAAAAATCATAGCAAGAGTGATGTCTAAAACATTATATGGCAAGAGGACAAGCAAGCAACTCTATGAGACTGATAGGTTCCTCCCGGATGATCTTTCCCCCTTTGTGTGGCTTTCTTGGCGCATGTGCTTCTCTGGAAGTGTCACTGAAAGTTTCTTCCTCCCTCTCATAGTCTATGTCTCTCTCCATGAGTTTTTTGGTGATGTAATAGTTGATATGAGATGAAGGATTGTAGTGGGACCAAGATGAATATGAAGAGGTTTTAAAATATAAGGCAAGTGAGATATATGGGGATGTGAATGCTTCAGGGAATGTTGGGGTTTTGGGAATGATGGGAATGAGTAGGGTTTAGAATTTGGGATAAGGGTTTGATAATGAATTAGGTGTAGTGAAGATGTAGGATTTAGGAGTTAGGGTTTGGGAATAGCGTATAGGGCTAGGGTTTGATGTAGAAATTAGGGTTTAATGGAAAGAAGCTTGATGAGTGATGGATAGTTAGGAAGAGTTGATAAACCAAGTGTAAATGGAGAAGAAAGGAAGCCAATGACCCTCAATGGCTTATGAGAGGTAGGTTAGCTTATTTAGGGTTTATGATAGAAATCTCAATGCCAATAGGGTTTGTTATGAAATGATGCCAAAAACACTCAAACAATTAAGCACATTTCTTTCTTAGCAAGGCGGGATGGTAAACTTACTTGGCACAAGCATTAAATATCTTTAGAGGTGTTTTGATAGCAATTTTGAGGTGTTTTCAACAGGTGCGTAGTGCCAATGTAATTTTACACTGGAAACCTGCCACATATGCGCAATGCTAATTTAATGTGTAGCGCCTTTTTTTAGACCCGTTTTGGAGGCCTTCCCAGAGTTTATATTCAACACGTGATGTCTTATTGGAAATATTATCGATTCTACCTTCCAGAACATCTTCAATTTTCCAATTTGGAGGTCATTTTCCCTGTCAAAAGTCCAATCTCCCAAGACTGATCAAAATGTGCAAAATGAGGTTGCCTAAATGCAGAGTGTTGTTGCAGTCAACTTTTGAAGGTCTTCCTCAACTCCCAATTGAGCTCATGATAGATCATTGGAAATATATCTCTATCTAACTATCATTTAAATCATCAAGAAAGTCATTTGGTCAACCAGGCTAGGAGAAATTTTGATTTTCCCAAGGCCACTCTAGAGGTGCAGCAACCCTTCTGAGGCAACTTTATTTTTGACATTTATCTAAAACCATGACACCGGTGTAAAAAGTGAAGGAGGTTTTTCTTCCTTGGTCTATTTTGGACAAAAACCTCTCTCATTTTCCCAAATGCATTTGGTCTTGCTCAGAAACATTATTTGAGTAAAACCTATCTCGATGTGTAAAACAATGGATTTGTCAAAATGAAGTGAAATGAACGGGATAAGGAGTTTCTAAATTCTTGAGAAGATTTTGGAAAATAGGGAGGGATATTAGGAAGGAAGGGAAAGTGGAATTTCAAATATTGAGTGAGGGGAAGGGGTCCAAAAGGGGAAAACATAGGGTTATCCTAGAAAATTGTCAAATTGTAGCAAGAAACTAGGGTTTGTGGGAAAATGAGGAATTTGAGGGATATCAGTGATGGGAAGTGTTTAATAAGGTACATTAAGGATTGGGGAAGGTGTATTAGCATTAGGATGCAAGTTTTGCTGATGATTTGACCATCCAAGAGAAATTACCTTGAAAACCCTAGGAGAGGGAAGTGAACCTTACCCAAGTACAACTGAAGCACGAACAAGGTGTAAAATGACACATTGGAACCTAAAATGATGATGACAAATATCTGAATGATGGTACAATCAATTGAATGGTGACATGGACCAACACTTGGAAAGTTTTGGAAGGAGTGAAAACAAATCCTAGACCCAATACCTAATGACCAAATTTTACTTGAAGACACACTGAAATGAAAAAATTTGACTTTGACATCCTAAGACCACTTTGTAAGAGCATATTTGATCACTAGTGGAAGGCTTCAAAGACTGACACAAACATTGGCTCCAATGGGGATGGTAGCTCCTTGGAGTTGCCAAGAACCGCAGATCTTTGGGAGAGCAGACCAATTCCTTATCCATTAGGCAATATGGAATCAATATCTTGGCAAAAAAAACATCAAAACTCAAGACTAAAGACTCATAACTGAAATGACTAAGAACTGAGACTAACTCAAAACTAAAGCTAGACACTTAGCTGAAACTAGACACTCAGCAGCTAAAACTAGATGACCGAAAACTGATAACTTGACCACAAAAACTGTCTTGAAACTGACTCAATACTAAAACACAATTGAAAAACTGGAAAATATGCTAAAAATGGAGCTTATTCAATAAAACCTACTCTAACTGTTCCATTCATCACCTGATGAAGTGGAATGAAACAACCTGTTAGAGTCAGTCTGTTCAGCCCTTCGTCAGAGATCAAAACCTCTTTTGTTGCATTTCATTTTAGGTGTCCCATTCTGCTCGATCACCTGCATTCCATTTAGGAGCATCAATCCTCTGATGGAAGGGTCTTGTCCCCATACTTCACTCATGTCATTCACCTACTGGTTGACGTCTGTTCATAAAAAAAAAAAAAGCATATACAATCTTCTTTTCATCAAAGTTGCAAAAGTTGTCTTTAGGGTTTTAGTGTCAAGTAGGTCTAGGGTTTCATTAGGGTTTTGTCAATAAATGCTTCAGAGTGTCCGATTATCACCAACAGGCCATGAGGATGTTCTATCGCCAATAAATTTTGTTAATAAGTATCTGAAAATGTGTTTTTCCTCAAAACTCTATTTTGAAGAAAAAACAGAGTATTTAGCCTTATTTGTACAAAATCATGTAAATTTTGTTCTCTTCATTGTAAATTCCTTCACTTGCACCCTAGTTCCTTTCCTTAGCCTAAGAAGCTCCAACACCTACAAAAATAAACAAAGTTCGGTCATTTAGTTCATCAACATGCTAAAAAGTGAAAAAGCCCAAAAACAGAGGTTGAAATAAAAGTTATTTGATAAAACATTATAAAAGTGGGTTTCATGAGCCAAGATTTTAAAAGCTCTTGGTTTATAAGCTATTCCTTCATGACATAAGCCCATTTGCAACGAAGAAACAAGATTGAGCAGATTTGGTGAGCAAGTGAGGATATTGGACAAAAAGTCGTTGCAACTTGCCGGCCCGGCGCATTGAGAAGTAGGCGCAGCGCACTGGGAGCAAATGTGCAGTTCATTTTTACACGGGCGTGGCGCACTGGGAAGGTGTGGTGCATTGGGTGTTTTGCATGGCGCATACAGCTGACTGGCTCGAAAAGTTCCAGAATAGTCTCCAATTGCCAAAACCGCATACATTCTCTTGGTTTCAAGTAGGTTGAGCTCCACTTTTGCTGTTCATCCATCCAAGTTTAAGGTTTATATTATGATGATTGATGTGGTGAATGCCTAAACAAATAATCAAACCCTACCATGTCAAAATCCTCAACATGAAGATTGCTGCCTAGGGTTTAAAAATTTACTTCCTATCAAGTCTATCCTCTTTCCATCATTCCCTTATTTCCCCCCATTCCATTTCTCCCTTATTTTCATCATTCCTAAGTTTCCCTACCCCCTAAAATCATTAAACCCCTATCCCAAATTCTCAAATCTAAAACCCCTCAAACCCTCCTATATTTCCCTAACAAAATCTATCCCAATAGTCCCTAATCCCTCACTATTTTCCTCCCTCCTAACAGTCCCTTGTTTCACTGTTTTCCCCTTGGTGGCAGAGGTTAAGCACATCACTAAAGGGCAGTCCAAAACAATTTCATTCACCAGCATCTATTTCTCCAAGGCAATTTGTATAGCAGCAGTTATGTCATCCGGTCATTCATCTGATTATGAAGTCGAGACCCAAAGTGACTCACCCATAGAGGGACATGCACCCTGGAGACCTCATAAAGGTGGCAAACATATTAGAGAAGAACCAACCACCCTTACTGAATTGTAGGCCTGCCCTCTTGCCATCTCTTGCTTCCAGTTTCAGTCATGTTATGAGTTTTGTGAGAAGGTTGCTAATGCTCAATTTCATCATGAGTTGGCTCACTTGTTTGTACTGCATTTACATGGTGATCAAGTTACTTTGGATGGTGTCACCTTCACACTTACACCAAAATCTATCTCACTAGCAATCGGCATACCTAACATTGGAGAGCCATGGAACAAGAGGTAGAAGATTGACCAGTAGCATTATGAGCCATATATTAAACCCGGTTTCTTGAGGCAGCTCAAGAGAGTGTTTCATTTCTGATATATCAAAGATGAATATGCTCCACTAATGAAATTAATCATGAAGTATTTCAGTTGTGAAGGTCGTTTCTCCTGATTATATGCTTATCACATCAGGTTGCTCATGCATTTCACCCGGGTATGGATGATGAACATTCCTTATTTCATATGTCGACACATAGAAAGGATGACCATCCTTGTGTAGCACAAGACCCCTCAGCAGCAGTTCAACAATATTTGCCATTTTGCTCTCATCAAAATTTTGGTGGTTCATCAGCTTGGATTACAGGGCATCACTTGGGATGATTTCATCTCCCATGAGTTTTTCAAAGTTTCACAGGGACCTCCAGAGGTTGGGCATGAGACAGGTGGACCTTCTCATCTGCATAAAGGCCATGATCCACACACTGCTACCATACTGGTTTTCATTACTTATCAGAATGGCACCAGGCAGTTGTTCGCGGCAGCAAAGTGAGTGTTATCTCCACCCAGTGTGGAAGGGGCCTCGCTTCTGACATCAGCACCACAGGTACAAGACAAAGGCAAGATGCCAATGCAGGACGAGGGGCCTTCAGGTGAGCGGGACTTTATTCTTGTTCGGGATGACGATACAGACATGGCCCCACAAAGTGCACATCTTAGAAAGATCATCCAGGAGCAGTAGACAGAGATCAAAGCCTTGTCCCTCAACATGGAGAGGGAAAAGTGGACTATGAAATACTTAGAGCAGAGGAACAAATAGCCTGAATATCAGCAAGCAATCATGGAGTTACAAAACATCCGGGAGAATCGTCAAGTTGCCCAAAGGAGGAGGATTGAATTCACTTCATTGGAGCAGGGGATTAATGATGATCGGGAGTTTTAGCTCGAGAGAGTCAACATCCACTTGGAGAGACTACTAGACAAGGCTGATAAGGACAAAGCATTGTTGAGACACATGGCTTTCCATTACATGGCGCGAAATATGAGTTCCAAGGCACGAATAAGGAATCTAAAGGCAAAATTAAAGAAGGCAATAAGGAAGCAAAAGAAGAAAAAGGAGCATGATCGTCTTCAGATATTGGCCAAAGCCTCTTTAGCCCAACATGACACTTGATAGAGAAGTTCCAGCCCAAATTTCAAGAAATTTGGAGCAATGTTTTGCATTTTGGAAATTTTTTGCACTAAAAAACAGGTTTTGCCTACCTATGCGCCGCGCCACGTGGCGCTCGCTTTTGCTAGAGGGCTCAAAATTTCAAAAAATTTACATTTTTGGATTTGGCATGAGCAATTATGATTTCTGGTGCATGGCCAAGAAATTTGGGCAAGTTTTGAGTCCTCAAGAGGTCAAAAACACTCAAAAAATGACCTCTTTGCCCCTATTTTGACACACAGGAAGAAGTCCTGGGAGATTTGATTTGTGGAGGGGAAAATGGACACCAAACTAAAAAATTTCACTTGGGTTGGAAGGTAGATAGGCAGGGCCTTCCAACGAGCTATCATGAGCTCAATTTTGACTCCGGGAAGGGCCTCAAATTCAGCTCCAAAGTGGCGCGACGCATAGAGGATTTTTGCCTATTTTTCACTGTACAACTCAGAAATTTGGCCAGTTTTGACTAGTTTCACTTTTTGATGTAACTATTGATCTACCATGATGTAATTTGAGGACCATGATGTAATATTGGCCCATTTTTACTTGTTCTAGAGGATTCATTCACTAAAAAGTGAAAATTTAATGAATGAACCAGTTTCCTACCATATAGAGGCAAGTTGTTTGATTGCCTAGATTTCAGTGCTTTGTTTAGAATTGGTTGAAACAACTCCTAGAATGATGAGATAGACCCCTAGAGGCATGGAAATGGGTTGGGCTAGTCTATATCATGTATTTTCTAAGTCATTTTCAGGGTTGGACACTTGGGATTGCTTGGCACATCATTGTACATTCTATCTCTGCATTTTTGGCTAAGGAAAGACTAGGGTTTTGCAGCACTTGTTGGGATCCATGTGTCTTTGTGTTTTGATGATGTTTTTCTCTATGTAATAATAATTTCAATGATGTTTATGTGTATCATTTTCCCTTCTCTTTTCTTCCGAAATTAAACAAATGAGTGATTAAGGTAGAATCCATTGGACTGCTATGCTCTACCTTGAAATTTTGTTTAATTTTACATCTTTTCATCTGTTTGAGGAGGACTCTTGAGACCCTCATGCCCTTCTTAGCTCCTCACCAGTCTGATGCATCCATTCATTCATTCCAAAGCATCAAAACAATTGCCTTCCTTGCCCAAATCAGAACTCTACAAAAACTAGGCCTCATCCCTGGACCCAAATTTGCCTTTCCCTTTTTCCAACAAAAACCCCCAAAAAACTCAAATTAAATCCTTGCACTTCATACTTAGCCTAATATTAACAGCTATTTCAGTCATCTCAAGCCCCATTGATTATCTTTTGCTGAGAATGACCCGGAGAGAGCCCTCTCCTGTCCTCGTAGGGCTAGTTACGAGGCTGAGCGTGGTTTGATGTGGACCTAGAAGCTTACCTTTTCAGCCTGAGGTAAATCTAGGCTCTAAAAACACCAATGAAACTAAGTAAGTATTCCGGTTGCTGTTTGAATTCTTCGCAAGTGCATTCTTATGAACCATAAGAGAGAACTACTGAAAGGCAACTCCCATGAAAACTTGTAAATAGATCCGTTGAATAATATGGATTCTCTATCTAACTCCAAAAACACTACATAAGGATATTGAAATTCATGCACACTGGGACTTAGCTCATCCAATGGATTTACTTTTCTTCTCATCTGAGCTTTTTGACGAGACTCTTGCTGATAATGTCAAAGAAACCAGCTGTTGGATCAAAGTTTCAACACTTTTTTCAAGCTCATAGTTAGCTAGTGGAGAAGGACTTTGACTGCAAACATCATCCAACACATCAGCTATTGAATCGTGAAAAACTTGAAAAGAATGTTGTAACCCATTTTCTGTTGGTTCTAATGATATTGCATGATTTCCTACAAGCTACCCATTTGAAGATATACTATGCAAATTTCTCTTCAAAAACTGAAACGATTCGAAATAGAAAGGTATGGAATCAGCTTGCACCATTTGATCATATGTTCCAGCTTCCAAGTCTTCATTTGTAACTTGGCAATCAATGGTTTTTGGGGGTTGAAATTCTATATATGAGAAGTCTTGAGCAAGGATTTCATTGCCCTCAAGATGGTCTAGATCAAGACTCATCGGCAGTTGATTTCGGATTGCACGAAAGTTGTCTCCGATGATCTGGAACGAAGCAAAACAAAAAGGCAATGATCCTTCACTTACTTCAAAATTTGCTTCACTTTCCTCCTCACTTCCATAGATGATATGTATCGGTTGATCACTGTACTTGAATTGCTAAAAGTGAACCTCCTCCTTCCACAAACTAGCTGCTGATTTGTCTGCAAGACTAGCTTCTGTTTGGAGAACATAATCATCATCATACTGATCAAACTTAGGGAAATAATCAGTATAAAACACATCATCAAGCATACATGTCATATCAATAGATCTCTCTTCTCCAAGAAGATCTATAAAACAATCATTATTAGATTTATGACAACTGCGATAAGAAAGAAAATATTTTGGATCAGCCACTTGTTCCTCTTCAATCAACGAGCCATGGTCTTGAACATCATACTCTTTCCTTGTGGTGATATTTTGCATCATCTCTTCCACTGCACTTACCAAAATGTTGAGCTTTACCTCTAAAGACGTCGATTCCTCTGGATCTATGCTCTTCATGTCTTCTTCCTTCAACTTTTAACTTCTGATCAACAAATTAGCCTCTACATCTACTGCATTGTTCTACATCTCTTCAAGTGTTGCAAGGTTCCTTTCCTCAGCTGAAACTCCATTTTTATATCAAAGGCTTCTAGGTAGTGCAAGAAAGGGGATCCAGGAGGAGCTCTTATATTAACCGACATCGAAAAATAGACTTGGTTAAATCTGACAGAAAATTGTTGTATTGTCTCCCCTGGCAGTCTTTTTAGCTGGTTATACTCTTCTACAATCAAGAAAGTTTTTTGTCTAACCACCCACTTGTCAAGGAAAACTTTGACAAACTACTGTAAATTTGAGATGCTCGCATCAGGCAGGGTTTTGAACCAACTCTTGACTTTACCTTGCAAGGAAAGAGAAAAAAGCCTAATACTGACATTTTCTTCATCAACTTCGAAAGGTCAAGAAAAGACCCAAAATTCAATACATGTCTCTCAGCAGTGATGTCACATTCACCATCAAATCTTGGTAAAAATAGGTCATGATTTTTAGGGAAAGCATGGGATATAGGAGGTAAAATCAAAGGCTTGTATCTATCTAGAATTTTACAAGGTAGTGGGGTATGTACAAAAGTTGTAGAATCAGTCTTGGTCTCTTTAGGCTCATTAGTTTGAAGACGGTCATCAAAAAATTTAGAAGAAAGGTCTTGATCAAGATCAAAGGCATGCAAACATTTTGTATTCACAATCTTTAAAGGGAAGGAATCAAATGCAGGTCTTGGATCTTTTCTCGAACACAATATGCTTTGTAAAACCTTCTTGAAATTCTCAGGAAAAGGGAAGAAATAATTTATAACAAAGAACATAATGTCTTGGATGAAATTCCAACTTGAATACCTAATCTTTCCATATTTTCCTTTCATGTTTCTACTGGTCAAGTTCATCCTCCAGTGGAGTCCTTGGATCTGATCTTGAAACTGATTAGGAGTCATCAGGTGAATGATTTCAGCCTTCCGATGTCTGATCGTTGTCCACCATCAACAATTAGATTTGAACTTGATACATTTTGTTGAGGAACATAAAACTACGCTCCCCAGTATGGTCGCTACTATGTTAGTGCCTTGATATACCTCGGGCTATAGGAAGGCAGGTCTAGGGTAACATCAAACCACGCTTAACCTAGTATCTAGCCCTACCAGGTCAGGAGAGGGCTCTCTCCTTGTCAATCTCAGTGAGGATAGTTGCAATTATATCTTGAGCTGACTGAAATGAATGAAGATTTTAGGCTAGGTATAGCAGATTAGGATCTCTGGTTTGATTTTAGGTTTTGATTGCTGGATCAATTGGAGAAGGCAGATTGGGTCCGGGAAATCCACTCAGGGATACAGTCATGTCCTGTGGGGCAAGGTAGACAAGAGTTTATGTACTAGAAATGGACTGAGATGGTAGAGTAAGATAGCTGAGGAGTTGAGGAGGACATAAGAAACTATGAATCCTCTTCAAAAAGTGAAAACATTGAAAACCAAATGCATTCCCAAGACAAAGCACTGTAAATTTAGTGTATTTTTTCTATTCACCTTGATTCATTTAGTTTAGAAGAGAGAGAGAGAGATGTGGATACATATAAAACATCATAAAAAAATCATTACAAAGAAAAAAAAAATACATAAACTCACTGTCACAAGAATCCCACAAAAATAGTTGTGTAACCTGGTTTTATTCCTTGCCAAACTGCTGATACAAATGTTCAGTGAGTCCAACACTTCTGCCAAAGTCCAACCTTTACAAATGAATCAAAAAGTACATGATATAGGCAAGGAAACTACTCAAGCTAGCTATCAGGGTCGAATACATGAGAAAAGGGGTGGTTTCAACCATATCTAAACTAAGAACAGGAATATAGGCAGTGGAATAACTTGCCTCTAAAACCAAGGAAACCAATTCATTATAGCTCAAAACCACTTGGAACTTGATGTATCTACCCTATGAAGTGATTTTCAACCATATTTACATCGAATTCATCATTTACCATGCTTACATTTACCAAGAAATGAGGAAAAAGTGATCTCCCAGGAAAACTAGGAAAAATCTGGAAAATCAGGAAAAATTGGCAAAAACAGTTTAATGTAGCGCCAAGATTTTAATGCGTGGTGCTTTTTCTAGGCCAATTTTGAAAGGCTTCCTGAAGTCCAAATCAGGTGCACGATAGTTTGTTGGAAATCCTTTCGAGTCTAATTTCTGGAACAACTTGAATACTTGAATTTAGAGTCCATTTGCCCCTCCAAAAATTGATTCTCCCAAGACTGCTTCCTGCGTGGCAAAAAAGTGGCAGAGAGGGCACTTTTTAGGTGTTGTTTTCCCTTTTGGAGACCTATAACTTGTCCAAAATTCCTCGCCATTTTTAAGCTTGCATATTTTTCCATGTTGATTCCAAAAATGTAAACCATTTTGCAAGAAGATGTCCCCAACAAAGCTTGTTTTTCAAATTCCAAAATTGAAAAATGACAAAAATTGCTCACAATTTCTTGAAGTTTGGCATGAGGGATCCTTGTTAGGTGATTTTTTGGGCCAATGATGCTTCAGCCAATATTTTGAGTTTATCATGCTGTTTTTTTCTTCTTAAGGCCTTTTCCATCTAGTTGAGAATAATTAATATTATTCTATTATTAATGGAGAAAATGGTTACATTGTTGTAACTTTCTCCCTAGTTTAGGATTAGTTCCTATAGTTATGGGGTTTGGGTACAACTTCCTATTTCCTAGTATTGTATTTAATGATGTAATCTTTTGATTGAATGGTAATAGAGTGAACGAGAGAATCCTCTCAAGTTTGGTGAGTGTAGTCTCCAGGTGCAGGCCACACCTGAGAGCTACATCTCTTTCTTTTCAATTCAGTGCATATTTTATCTTGGTATCAGAGCTCAGATTGAGTGAGCCTGATCTTTGTCACCTGTGAGGCTAAAGTGCCTGTAGAAGCTAGCTTGCCTGTGTGGCGGAAGTGCCTGTGTGGCTGAGTGTGTACACGAGAGCTCTGTGCTCGATTGAGCAGGTGGACTGCAGAACACCTAGCTCGGACTTGGAATTTTTTTT
>APFE030427343.1:0-10064 GCA_000404065.3 Pinus taeda
CAGAGTTGGGGATATTTGTGGGGTACAATGATACACATCACAACTATTGGGTGTACTTGCCTACCAGTTGGAGGATAATGGTTCGCATAGATCTCAAGTTTGATGAGAAGAAGGCCATGCGAGTTTCCCTTGAGAGGGAGCTCCATCTACAGGCTGTGGAGGAACTATTGGTTCCTAAGGAGGAGGAGCCTCAGACTAATGTAGATCAGCCATATGCATAGGTCCTAGGAGTGGAGACATCCACTCAAGCAGAGTCTTCTAGAGATGGACGAAAGCACACAAGAGAAGTTGACATATCATGGGAGGATGTGAGAGAGAATGTGGGAGAACCATATTCTCAGTATCAGGTACACTAGAGACATGGCTCTTGCTGGGGAATGTGTTGAGACCAAGCCATATTCCTTTGAGGAAGCAGTGCAACAGCCAATTTGGGTTGATGTTATGGTGGAGGAGTATGACTCCATAGCCTGTAACAGTGTTTGGGACTTGGTTCTAAGACTGGAGAACAAGTCAGTTGTGATTTCCCATTAGATTTACAAGGTAAAGCAAGATGTTGATGGTAGTGTGGAGAAGAAAAAGGCAAGATTTGTTGCCCGTGGCTTTTCACAGGTCAAGGGGATTGACTATGATGAGACTTTTTATCCTGTTGCAAGGTACTCATCTATCATATCTATGTTGGCACTATCAGTATAGATGGGTTGGAAGATCCATCAGATGGATGTGAAGACTGCATTCCTCAATGGCCAGACTGAGGAAGAGGTGTACATAGAGAAACCAAAAGGTTTTGAGACCTTCGATCGTGTGTCACATGTATGCCGACTCAAGAGAGCATTGTACGTGTTGAAGCAAGCACCTCGTGCTTGGTACACCATGATAGATAACTACTTCACCAGGTTGGACTTCACAAAGAGTGAAGCGGATGTGAACCTGTACCACATTGTGGTGAAGGGTAAGTTGTTGATCATTGTACTTTATGTTGATGATCTCATATTGAGTGGTGATGATCAGTTGATCATGCCTTGCAAGGAGGACCTTGCAAGAGAATTCGAGATGAAAGACATGGGTCTCATGCATTACTTCCTTGGCATGGAAGTGTGGTAGAAGGATGGGGATTTGTTTGTGTCTCATGATAAGTATGCCAACAAGATACTCAGGAGATTCCACATGGAGAAGTGCAAGCCCATGCAGAATCCTCTAGCAAGTATCTGGAGGAAGGAGGTTGCTACTTCAAGATAAGTGGTAGAGGCTAGTGTGTACAGGCAACTTGTGGGTTCACTGATGTACTTAGTGAACACACAACCAAACTTGTGCTATGCGGTGAACCAACTGAGTCAAGCAATCGTTCAGCCTACCAATATGTTTTCGAAGGTGTCAAAGCATGTATTACCTCAGAGGCACATCTTAGTATATATTATGGTATATATGGACAGAGGGAGTGAAGCTATATGGCTTCACTGATGCAGAATGGGCAAGGAGTCCATCAGATCGGAAGAGCACATCAAGAGGTATTTTCAACCTTGGGTCAGCGAGAGTTTCTTGGTACAGTAGGAAACAGAGGTTGGTTACACTCAGCTCAGCAGAGGTAGAATACATGGCTAAAAGTCAGGCAACATGTGAGACCATTTGGATGCGGAAAATAATAGTCGGTTTGTTTGATTAGTGGCTGAATCCAACTGTGATCTATTGCGATAATCAAAGTTGTATCAAACTCTCTGAGAATCCAATATTTCATGATAGGTCCAAGCACATCAACATATGGTATCATCATCTCAGAGACTATGTAGCGAGGAGGATCATGTTGCTACAGTATATTTCGACAGAGGAGAAATATGTTGACATTTTGACAAAGGCATTGCCAAGTGTAAATTCAAGTTCCATAGAGACATGATCGGGGTGGCAGATAATCCTTTTCTTGTTGAGAGGGAGTGTTGAAATATGGCAACAAGAATATTCCAATTTAATTTGTCCTTCAATTAAGTTGTGAATTAAAATCGAATTTAGTCTTAACAGCAGCTTGGAAATAATTAATTAATTTATTTTAAATTAATTAGTTGGAGAAATTCAAGTTAGAAGTCTTTCTAAATTCATGCAAGATTTATCCCTTAAATTAAGGAGATAAGATTTAGTTTACTTTGAGTTGTAATTAGTTAACTTAGTTTATTGAGTTAAGTCCAATTAAATTAGTTCCAAACTGTTTGAGGAACTAATAGTGAGTTAACAGTGAGTTGATGCATGCATGCACTCAACTAGTGCTACTCCAGTTAACTGAAGATTCCCTCATCAACAACTCATGCATGTCTATTATGAGAAAGACCCAGTTGAGATTAATAGTTAAGGACAATTTACTATCAGTTGTATGTGTTTTCTCATGGAGAAAACTCATGCATGCAGTCAAGGATTTATCCTTGAGGATTGCACAATTTTGGAGGAGGGTTTTCCAATTGGTAACAGGGAATCATCCACAAGGACAGCACAAGGAAATAGGATTTTGGAGCGTAGAGAGGAGGGCTTAAGAAAGCCAAGATTGCTTGTGAGGATTGTACTGAGATGTGGCTAGCTGTGAGAGCTAAAGCTTTGTATAATTCCTATGTATTTCCACCATGTATGATAATTCAATAGTGTGGGGTTTTTAGCTGAGGCTTTCCCCAAAGTATTTTCATGTGTATTGTGCCATTGATTCTTCTTATTCTAGTTATATTTTTTAGCTCAATCTTTAAGCTTCCGCATATTGGTAGTAGAAGTAGGTTATTGTATTCTGCTTTGAGTTATATTCCATTATCGGGTTAACCTGCCATCATATTTTCTACAAAGAAGAGTTAAAAAAGGATACAAATTTGCAGAAGAGGTAGAAAAATGCAAGACAATAGTAGCATTATCTTTGGAAGATTGCTTTGAAAGGAAAATGATCCAGGTGGCTCTAGAAATAGAAGTGCCCTTGAAAAATCTCAAAAATCAAATTCATCAAATGGAAGCGAAACTAGGAATAGATCATAGTGCTCCTCACCCTGATTCCAATGGTGAGAACGACAGTAAACTACGAGTTTGTATGCTCAAGGTATAGTCATTCAATGTTCTAGTCAAACTAGGCCAAGTGGGAGTCACTAACGAGGCAACAATTTGGTGAAAGGATGACGCATGGAAAACGACGATCGGAAAGGGTGAATTTTTCACCTCTTTAATTCGCCTAGTGACCCTTAAAAACTGGATCTAAAATTTTGTCCATTATTGCATAAAAAATAAATAAATAAATGTGTGTGTGTGTGTGTGTGTGTGTGTGTGTACACACACACATATATTGATGCAGGAGCATCTGACACTCTTAATTGAACGAAGAGTCCAAAACAGAGCAAAGAGAGGACGTGGACCATCGAGCTGAATAAGGGGACTTTTCTGTTTTAAAATGGAGAAAATATGGAATGGATAAGTCTCTCGAAGACTTATTAATTATATTCTGCCACATATGTATTCTGTAGCGAGATTTATGGCTTCAATTGAGAGTTTTGAGGAAAGGATGTGATCAGATCCTTCACAGTGATCTGATCCAATGTTTCCATATAAATATATGTGTGACAAACCTGCACATTCAATAGGAGAGAGATAGCGAGACAGTTAGAATATATGTAAGCCTACAGGCAGAGTTGAAAGAGAGGTCGCAACATTGAAGAACTGGCCTGTGTGAGACTTAGGGTCTTAGATATGTAATTTGCTATTTATATTAATATATGGAGATGTTATTTCCTGATTGGGTCAGAATATTGAAGATTATTCCATAAATGATTACAGTGAATTTGTAGGTTCTGTAATAAGTTGTGAGCATAATTCTGAAGGATGCAGAGGAACGGAGGGATTCAGAGGAATCACAATGGGTCATTGAATCCAATTGATGGACAGGGTGAAGCTCTGAATAAATAGTGGAGTGAGACTGCGTAGAGGTGCCGAACGATTCAAAGAAATCAGAATGAATTGTTGAACCCTTCAAAGGGTCAAGTAATGCTCTGGAAGGACATTGGTTAATGGAGTTGTGAAGTTAAGTGCAAGCGGGAACAAATTGAGCAGCAGAAGAATGAAAGGTTGAAACCTAAAGAAAACCCCAAATCATAGAAGAATTGAAGAAAGTGCGGAAATGTTCTAAGTAAAGGAAGTGAGAAGAGGAATGAAGAGTGAGGCACAGGTACTATTAGATCTTGTAAGACCAATAGTCCAAATCATATCGCATCAGGGATTAAGTCTTGTAGGTGTAAAATCCATTTTATACTAAGGAATGGCACAAAACATAGTTGGAATTGAGTTCTAGACTTTAAGTATTATAGAGAGTGGTCTAATCTATATCTGTTCCATAAGATCGACACTTTGAAGTGGAAGGATCTAGCCTGTAGGTTTAGTGAAATGCGATCATGCTAATAAATCTCAACCGTCAGATCATGAATCAGATCGACATTCATGAATGGATCGCTAAATCGCAATCAGAGGAGTTAGGGCTGGCAACCAATGGGAATGTTGATGCACCGATAATGATAAATTGCTAGTCAACGATCAGGCAAGTGGAGTTCAAAGAGTGCGGAGGTAGTAGGCGGATTCGATGATAGTTGTTAATGCGATTTATAAAAATTTGAAGTCCGACTTTATATGGTTCGGAGTGGGAATTCAATGGATTTCCCTTTGCATTCCAAAATAGTGAGGCCGAATCATTTAATTGGAAATGTGGTGTTAATAATTTCGATAGTCATGGAGATCAGAGTCGGAGGGTTAACAAGGAATATGTGTGTTAAATACCAATTGAAAGGAGCTGATACCGATTGCGATAAGGTGCAACGTCAAAATTTGTGCAGGAACCGTACGAAGAGCATAAAGGTATGGTTTATGCATATTTTCCTTTGTAATGGTTTATAAAGTGAAAATAGCTCGATAGAAGGTTATATACGTTAAATGTATGTAAACGATGTATTAAAGGGAAGGCTTATATATGAGAGGTTAAAGTGTGGTTTGAAGGTTACGAGGGGTTTAGCAGTCCTGGTAAGAAGGAGGAATGGAAAGGCTTTAATAAGGTCTCATACAAAGGCTGTGAGAATTGATATAAGTCTCGATAGGAGGTTTGGTGGGGTGATTGGGTTGTGATATAAAGGAACCAAGATAAAAGAGCCTTAACCATTTGACATTTATGAGATTGATGTTTTGACTCCATTGCAAAGTTAAATACCTGGGACAGTTGTGCTTATGCATTTTATGCATACTGTGGGTATGTGTGGGTCTTACCCTACACCATAAGTGGTATTAGAGCATAATTGAAATCAGAGCGAGGGAATATTTCCTATGAAAAGGAGGTTGCACATAGAAAAAGGTAATGTGCATAAGTTAAATGGATGAATGATAGAGAATACAAGATAAGACTGTAAGGAGAAATTTTGAAGTTCTGGAAGACTGTAGCAGTTCCAGCAGAGGCTTGGAATAGACAGGAATAGAGGATTCCTTGAAGGAAAAGAGAAAGAAATATTGCTTAATACAAGTTCTGAAGGAAAGAGGACTTGAGAGACAAAACAAAGGAAAACCCATTCAAAGTGCAGAAGAATGGGTGAAACAAGATCATGTTGAGATCTTGAAGGTGAGGTAATATGTTATGTTTTAAATTGAGAATGTGTGTTTTTATACTAATGCATAGGTGACAACAAGAAAAGCTGTGAGAGAAGAACCATATGTGTTCTTAAAAGCAGAGTAAGGAAAGCACTCTGAAGTGGCAGTGAACCTGAAAAATCCAACAAGAAATTGGACAGAGAGGGCAGTTGAAGTGTTATAAAGAGAGAGTGGAAGATTGCAGAAGCCTAGGAGAAAATGTGTTGCTCAAGAGGAGGTTCCAGATAGAGGACCGTGCTTACCAAAAGACTAAGTGAGGAGAGCGTAGTGAGGTAAGATCGCAGTAAGGAAGACTTGCTGTTGCAGAGGAGTGAGGAGATCATGAAGAAAGAGGAGAAGAAGATGACTACTAATTGTCAGGGAAAAGGTTCGGAAAGAAGCCACAGTAGAAGGAAAGATACCAAGGTAAATGGCATGAGAATGGGTCAAGAAGAAATTGACAAAGAGGTTGTTGAATTAAAAGAACAACTCAATGCATTAAGGATAATGCTTGAGGAAAGCCAGAGACTAGGTTGGGTCTTGAGGAAGAAGCCAGTGGAATGGCATGAGATGCACAGAAGGCTACAACAAAAGCAAGTGAAGTGGTTGATGGAAAAACTCAAGGAAGCTGAGTTGGGAATGGAAATGGAAGAGTACATTTGTGAGCTAGAACGAGGAGAAATTCTGGGAGAGACTGAAGATGAAAACTTGAAGATTGAAACTTCAAGTGAGGCCAAAGGGTCACATGGGTTTAACACTGAAAATTTGTGTATGTATGCAGGTGAAACATGTAAAGAAGGACAATTGGCTGATATTGTCATGAAGAAGGAAGAAGACCAGCATAATCTAAATTCTGTTTTGGAAAAAGATGAGATAGATAGATCTCATATACAGCTGGAGAAAGATGTCAAGCATCCAAGTGAAGGGCTTGAGTAGATTGAATAAGAGACTATCAAAAAATTTATGAATCATATGAATGATTTAGAACAACAAGGAGATATGATGGTTGAACCATCAAGTGAGACCATAGGGTTTTATATTTTTAAACTGATAGTTAGTATATGATGGCAATTATTACAGGAGAAAAGCATCCATTTGAAGATATCTCCAGAGGAGATGAAGATCTAGAAATAAAAGGTGACAAAGCAAACTTTTCAGAAGAGGAGAAATTTGACTACATACAGAAGAAAAGGTCTATGGATGAGTCTATAGAAGCTGTCATGGAGATGAGGAATCATGACCTTATTCTGATGAATAATGAAGGAATATTGTCTCAGAAAGGTAATCAAATGAGTTTGATTAATGTTATTGATGAAAACCAAGTGCGGGAGAATGTTAATGAAGATGATGGGACAAGGATAACTCTGGGAGAAGAGTTACAGAGGGACAACAAGGCAAAATGTACTAAAGAAGAAGAAACTATGTTAGCTGAAAACATAGTAAAATATCACCAATTCACCATGATGATAGGCACAATGGAAATAGCCATTAAATCTATTGAGATAGTTAGTGAAGAAGAAGAACATCTACAGAAAGATGTTAAGGAAGAGGAAGTCTATGGGAAAGACTTAACAAAGGGGGAAATAACACTGACAAAGGAATGTTTTGCAGAGGATGAACAATCTTTAGAAGTTGTCAGAAGTATGGAGAAGTATCTTTTAGAAGATAAAAACTCTGAAATAAAGGAGGATGAAGGATGTCCCTTAAATGAGAGAAACAATGATTTATTGCAGCAGAAGGAACTTAACAATGCATGGATTTGTGAAGATGTGACAACACAGGAACACGTTCTTGTGGAAGAAGGAAATGAAGTTCAGTCTAAAGAGCTGATATGTGAAGCAACAATTGAGACTGTTGAACCTTATGATTCCTAAACTAATAATTTGTGTGTAAATGCAGGAAACATAAGTGATGATGAAATATTGGCAAAGTGTCATAGAGAAATTGCATTGCTGGAATATTTTCTAGAGAATTCAAGAGTATGACAGTATGATTGCAGAAAAAGGAGTTCACTATAGTGGACAATAGCAGGAAGGCATCATTAGGACAGATTGTGTGGAAGAGAGACTAACAGACAGTCTCATGAATTCTTTTGAGAGTTCAAATCAACCTACTGATGTGCTGACAGAGGAGAAAGAGACAGTGGAACAAACTGAATTGTTTCCAAAAGAAAACAAGGCACAACAACCTTGTGTTTTTAATTTTAACAAGTGTTTTGTGAATGCAGGTTTTGGTGCAATTTCTGGAGGAGATTTGGCACAAGTGAACAGTCAAATAAAAGTGAAAGAAGAGAAATATATGGAAGAACTCAATCCATGGAATAGATAAGTTAATTTGCTGGAGAAAGTGTTGAACAATCATGATTCAATCATGAAAGAGGGTAAGGATGATAAGGAGGCAGTCAACATAGGAGTCAAATCAAGCATTGAAGCAAGAACAAGCAAACCAAAAGTTGAAGAAAACAAAGCAATAGTCAGAATAAGAGACAACATAAAAGCAAGAAAAGTAGAAGTTAGCAAAGCAACCAAGGCAAAGGTTGAAGTAAGCAAAGCAAGAGTTTGCATAGAAGTCATAGCAAGCAAGGAAAAGGTTGAAGCAAGTGCAAAAGAAGAATAAAAAGTAAACCAGCAACTACAAAGAGAAAGTAACCAACAACAGCCTAATTAAAAGAAGGAGGCAGAAAAATGAAGCAGAATATGAACCAGTCCAAAGATGTACTAGAAATAGAGATTGAAGAAATGTGGGAGATGATGATGAAGTAGTCCAAATGGAGGAAAATGATAGCAACATGAAGAAATATCAATCAGAACTTGAATCTGATCGATAAGAAGAAGAAGATGGAGCAAAAGATAGCATAAGTACAACAACAACAAGGGAAAAAAGCATGTAGACAATTATAGAAAAAAGTGTGGGACCCAGGAAGACCAAGACCACAAGACACATGATCAAGAGATCATGAATATATTCTACTTTGGTATTTTGATGTAGGAGCATCTGGCACTCTTAATTGAATGAAGAGTCCAAAGCAGAGTAAAGAGAGGATGTGAACCATTCAGTTGAATAAGGGGACCTTTCTATTTTAAAACAGAGAATAAGATGGAATGGATAAGTCTCTCAAAGACTTATTAATTATAATCTACTACATATATATTCTGTAGCAAGCTTTAGGGCTTCAGTTGAGAGTTTTGAGGAAAGGATGTGATCGGATCCTTCACAGTGATCTGATCCAATGTTTCCATATAAATATATGTGTGATGAACCTGCGCGTTCAATAGGAGAGAGATAGCAAGATAGATAGAATATATGTAAACCTATGGGCAAAGTCGAAAGAGAGGCTCCAACATTGAAGAACTGGCTTTTGTGACACTCAGGGTCTTAGATATGTAATTTACTATTTATATTAATATATGGAGATGTTATTTCCTGACTATGGGAGAATATTGAAGATTATTCCATAAATGATTTACAATGAATTTGTAGGTTTTGTAATAAGTTGCACGCGGAATTCTGAAGGTCGCAAAGGAATGGAATGATTCATAGGAATCACAATGGGTCATTGAATCCAATTGATGGACAAAGTGAAGTTCTGAAGAAATAGTGAAGTGAGACTACGCAGAGGTGTCGAACGATTCAAAGAAATCGTAATGAATTTTTGAACCCTTCAAAGGGTCGAGTAATGCTCTGGAAGGATGTTGGTTAATGGAGTTGTGAAGTTAAGTGCAAGCGGGAAAAAATTGAGCAAAAAAAGAATGGAAGATTGAAACCTAAAGAAAACCTTGAATCACAGAATAATTTAAGAAAGCGCAGAAAATTTCTAAGTAAAGGAAGTGAAAAGAGGAATGAAGAGTGAGGCACAGGTATCGTTAAATCTCATACGATCAACGGTACAGATCATATCGCATCGACGGATTAAGTCTCGTAGGTGTAAAATCTAGTTTATTCTAAGGAATGACGCAAAACATAGTCAGAATTGAGTTCCGAACTTGGAGTATTATAGAGAGTGGTTTAATCTATATCGGGTCCATAAGATTGACGTTTTAAAGTGGAAGGATCTAGCCTGGAGGTTTAGCGAAATGTGATCGTGCAAATAAATCTCAACTGTGGGATCGTGAATTAGATTGATGTTCGTGATTGGATCGCTAAATCGCAATAAGAGGAGTTAGGGCCGGCAGTCAATGGGAATTTCGATGCGCCGAACGATAAAGTGCTATTCGGCGATCGAGCAAGTGGAGTTCAGAGACCGCAGAGGTAGTAGGCAGACCCGATGATAGTTGTTAGTACAATTTATAAACATTTGAAGTTCGACCTTATATGGTTCGGAGTGAGATTTCAATGGGTTTCCCTTTGCATTCCAAAATAGAAAGGTTGAGTCATTTGATTGGAAATGTGGTGTTAACAATTCCGATAGTCGTAGAGATTGGAGATCGAAGATGGTGTGGAAGAGAGACTAATGGATA
>APFE030427343.1:10772-43198 GCA_000404065.3 Pinus taeda
AAGACCAAGACCAGAAGACGCGTGATCAGGAGATCATGAATATTTTCTACTTTGGGAGTCTAATGCAGGAGCATCAGGCACTCTTAATTGAACGAAGAGTCCAAAGCAAAGAAAAGAGAGAATGCAAACCATTGAGCTGAATAAGGGGACTTTTCTATTTTAAAATGGAGAAAAAGATGGAATGGATAAGTCTTTCGAAGACTTATTAATTATAATCTACCACATATGTATTCTGTAGCGAGCTTTAGGGCTTCAGTTGAGAGTTTTGAGGAAAGGATATGATCAGATCCTTCATAATGATCCGATCCAATGTTTCCATATAAATATATGTGTGATGAACCCGTGCTTTCAATATGAGAGAGATAGCGAGACAAATAGAATATATGTAAGCTTATGGGTAGAGTCGAAAGAGAGGCCGCAACATTGAAGAACTGGCTTGTGTGAGACTCAGGGTCTTAGATATGTAATTTGATATTTATATTAATATATGGAGATGTTATTTCCTGACTGTGTGAGAATATTGAAGATTATTCCATAAATGATTTACAGTGAATTCGTAGGTTTTGTAATAAGTTGCAGGTAGAATTCTGAAGGATGCAAAGGAACAGAGTGATTCATAGGAATCCCAATGGGTCATTGAATCCAATTGATGGGCAGAATGAATCTCTGAAGAAATAGTGAAGTGAGACTGCGTAGAGGTGCCAAACGATTCGAAGAAATCATAATGAATTGTTGAACCCTTCAAAGGGTTGAGTAATGCTCTATAAGGACGTTGGTTAATGGAGTTGTGAAGTTAAGTGCAAGCGGGAACGAATTGAGCAGTGTTATATCTCCAAATCTCACTCTTGATGGTTGTGATGCTGCACTCATGGCCTAGGGAAACCCCTCCTTCCAGACCCGGCCCCAATATTTTAAAAAAAACAGTGTTTTACTCCCTATACGCGACATTTCCCTGAGCTAAATGCGTGTGTACGCGGGTCCGTGTATACCCAACCTGCGTATATGTCTTAAAACACTTAAAATAATTAAGCTCCTTAATTTCGAGCAGAGATCACAGGTTTTACCTATTGATTACCTATTAGTGCCTGTGGCCCAACTGTTCCTAACGAATTCCCAATTAAAAAACTAACTTGGGAGAAGTATAAAAAGATTCAAGGGGAAGGCCTAAAGGAGGAGAAGAGAGAGAGAAAGATCACTCTACTGAGATTATCCCTTACCAGATCTGAAGATCCTCGTGCTTCCAGCACTTCCCCTATTACAGGAAACCCTTGTTTCCTTGTGTTATGATGTCTTTCTACTACTTGAGATATCTTGGAGTAAGTCATGGAAGGAGTTTGTTGAAGGCTTGAGACTAGACGAATCCGAAGGACGGTTCCGCTTGGAGCCTCCAAAAGGAAGACTTAGGTGAAATCATTCCTTTCTGTACTTTAGTTATCTATAATAAAAGAAACTCTTGTCTTGTTCCTAATATAAATCTTCTTCATGTTTATGATATCAATGTTATGATTCACATATGAATGGTTGTTTTAATTGTATAACTAACTACCTTTCAGTATGCTATGAATATGATTTCTTTATGATGCTTGGTCAATATATTGTTGTACTTTCTGAAATTGATTTTTTTGCAGGTTGAAGGACTAGAAGGAACTCCAAGAGGGTTTGGACCCTAGTTGGATCTTCCCAAACGAAGGACCCCTAGGTGCACCCCTCTTTGCATATTTTGTTTATATTAGCATCATGGTTGTGTGGAATGTGTGTTTTTCTTTGTAGATAGCCTTTGATCTGCTAGGGGAATTTATCTCTTAACAAAATTGGCAACTCCATTGGGGACAACAATATTGTTGTTCCTAGTTTGGGTTTGTTCAAGCCAATCAGGGCTCAGCTTTTTATTTTCTTGTTGTCATTGTGTAGTTTGTTCCTGTAGGAACTTGAATTGTAAGTTTGATAAGTTTCTTCAGACTATTTTTTTATTTTTTCTTGTGATCTTTTATATACGTTTTTTTTTCCAGTTTACAGAAGTGTATATACGCAGGTTTCCTTAATTTAACCCGCATATACGTAGGTCTCGTAAGGCTAAATAGCGTATACACGCAACTGTACATCAATACACCAGCGTATACCCTAAACTTTTCAAGATTTTTCAAATGTTTATGTTTCTGAAGATCTGTTTGCTATTCTAAATCAATCCTGAACAATTACTTTTCTGTGTCAATGTTTATTTTTATAGTGAGTATATGATTTCAATCTATCTCCGGTTGTGGAAAGTTTTGGTCTTGTTTTTCTTTGTTGCAAGCGTCATCCTTTTTGTGTAACCACTCAAGATTTCTTGGTAGGAGTCTTGGCTGCTCTGGTCTTTAGGGCAGAAAGATTGATCTCAATATTTGTGTCAAATCTTCTTTTAATGACTTTTTGTTTGCATGTCAAAACTACATATTTATGACCATCTTCTTTGCTTACTTTCCGAAAGTTGTTGATCCACACTTTCTTGAAAGTTGTCTTTTCGATATTTTGGTCTTTATTGCAAAGCTCTTGTTGCTGCTTTTTGATTGTTAAGAGCATCTTGAAACACATTTTTGTTGAGTTTTCACCCGTTTTGTGTTGTCAACTTACAAAGTGTTTTGTTGCCTATTCTTCAATCATAAAGTCTTATTCTTGTTTAGAGCACTTTTGAAAAGTCACTTTTGTTTTTTATTTTGAAGAAAACTTCTTGAAAACTTGGTTTTTGCTTTCTTTGGCCTTGTTGAATTTAGTTTCCTTTTTCTGAATGAAAGTGAATTTTTGTTTGTCTTGAAACTTGCTTTTAGTGTTTGGACAAAAATGAGCATTAGCAACTTATATTCTATCTAAACATCTTAAGTGGCAAATTATAATTGATAGACAAGTTACTTTCATTTCTTGATTTAGAGTAGTCTTAAGTTTTGCATCAGCATGTACTCATTGCATTAGGATAGATTTATGAATCTCTTTAGGACATCCATAGTTTTGTTAATTTTTGTGAGTGTGAAGCTTGAGTAAAAGAAAAGAAAAGAAATTTGTTTTGCTTTGAAGTTCCTCTGAACCTAGTAGAAATTTCTTTCATCGAAGAACAAAACGAGTGCATTTGCATATAGTTTGGTTTTTATTAATTTGTTTTGCATCAAAAAACCACAAGTTTCATTTCCGCTTATCCCTTAACTTAAAGAACAACCCATTTAAAAACAAGCACTAATTAAAATACACTAAAACTTTTTTATAATTTTCAAGTTAGACACACCAACAAGTTTTAGGATATTTTAGGGCCTTGGATTAGGCGAGTGGAGAGAAAACTCTCCAAGGCCATTTAAATTGTCAAACATAGGAGTCTGAATAGTGAGTGCAAATCCAATAGCGTTAGGGAGGCCAGGAAAGCTTCGGATCTGGGAGTTAAGCACGAGGGGTTTTGAAGATAAGGAAGAGAGATACCCCCTCTCCTACTTGTCAAATCTTACCTCAAGACTGTTCCGCCTGGCTTATGACACGAGTTGGTAACATTAGTTTCTTCTCTTAGGGATCTAAAAAGGTGGTTGTGGAGGGGAATCTCGTGGCACCTGAGGTCAACGATGTATCACTCTCAACAGTACTACTGGAGGGAACCCTTGTGAAGCTTGGGGGTTTGCACCGATGCAGGCTATTGTTAGGAGGTCAGCATAACTTCCTCTATTACCTTCGCTGGTAGGACTAGGCCATCATTATCCCAGACTATCTTCGGAAGGCCCCTTACTTCACTTTCTTGTATTTTGGTGTCCGGTCCTCATCACCTGGAGCGAAAACACTTGAAATTTGTTTGACTGGCTGACATCTTTTAGGTACTTTTTAGTGTGTGCTTTGCGCTCTTAGTTGGCCTAGCTTTCATTTTTTTCTTGAGTCTTTAATTAGATCTTAATAAAAAATTCAAAGTGACTGACCGATCACCTAGACAGTCTTGAAGACTTCATGGTCTTTCACCACCAAGTTTAGAGCCTTATCCTAGAAGGCACAGAGGTAATACTGCTGGTGGATTTTGTCCTGTGGCAGTTGACGCATCGGGGATTGATCCTCCTCCTAGGGGCATTAGTGTTCAAAACAGGCTTGGTACTTCCGCAGAACAAGAGAGGAACACTCCAGTTCTTTCTCTAGTTCTCTTTCAATCAGAAAATAACATATAGGTAGAAGAACTCCTAGAGTTGTTAGTGGCTCTGAATTCTCTCCTACCATCTAACTATCCAGAAGTATTAGATTACGTTGGGACTTCAATGCATAGACCGTCAAATACAGGTCATATTATGCACTTACCATCGATGGCCACTATTGGAAGCATGGCTTCTACCACAGGTGCTACAACTATGCATACTCCAACATTAGTACAAGGGGGAGGAACTATTTCCATCCCCTCTGCATCTTTATTTGGGTATTTGGCTAGTACATCCTTAGCTGGGTCTACTTCCATTCCTTCTACAAGTGGAAATTCCCAAGCCAATGCTTTTAGTTTTGGATTCTTCCCATTTGGCACCCATTCACAGGGTATTCTGTTAGTTTCGTTTAGTGCCTCCACGTCCATGATGGGTGGGTCGGATTCATTTCTGGGTTTTCCTTTTGGAAGTGGTCATATACCACATTCCAACCAAACAATAGGATCTATGCCTTTTTCTTCTATAGGACAAAGCAACAATCCTTTTCAAGGTTGGACTAACCCTGCGGTTAGTGGCATGAGAACTGGGAATCCGTTTTTTGGCCAACAAGGGAATAGGTCGTACTCCACAGTTAGTTCGTTTCAAAGTTTCCCTCCCATATCTTCTACTTGGAATCCTTATCAAGGGTTATCGACTCCTTATAATCCTTTAGGAGGGAGCTTCGCCGGTTATGGAAGTTTTTCGGTCAGAGTTGGTCAAACTCCGAGTTTTGCTGGATCACAAGGTCCATATTTTGGTTCAACTAGTTACTTCGGGCAGCCTGGTGCCTTTCAAAATCCAGGCCAATATTTTTGGAACTTTGGGAGCTCCGCCCAGTCTGAGTGGAATCCCCAAGGTCCTCCTAGGCTTCCTTTTTTGGAAACATTGAACTTGCCAGATCTCATGAAATTAACAAATGATCCAATCAAATACAATTTGGCCTGGCCTCCAGTCCCAACCAAACTCCCTTTGGAAATTCAAAAGTTCGAGGGGAAGAGCAGTGAAGACCCGGGTGACCATGTGACCACATTCCATTTGTGGTGCTCATCAAACTCCCTTAGTGATGACTCGATTAGGTGGAGACTTTTTCAACGCACCTTGACTGGTAATGTAGCCAAGTGGTATATAGAGTTGTCAGGGGGTAGCTTTACATCTTTTGCCGACTTAGCTAATATTTTCTTAAATCATTTCTAGTTGCCCATCCGTTATGATGTCGGAACTGAACTTCTGGCCAATTTTCGTCAAGATACGGCAACTCACATTTCTGATCACATTCAAGAATGGAGACGAAGAAAGAGGCTCATTAAAGCTGAAATCCCTCTGGAATACCGTCTCGAATGGTTTTTGAAATCTTTAAAACCTGAAATCTCTAAGGATGTCTCCCTGTCCGGAGTCTATTATGAGGAGAAAACTACTTTTAGGGCCCAACAATTAGAATTGATTTATTCACAGTCTGGGATTCTACAAAAAATCTTGCCTAATGCTCCTGGGACTAAGGTTGATATAGCAAAGTCTAAGCCAGGTCCCCATGTGAACTTATTGAGCCAATTGCAACAGTTGTCTTTACAAATTCCTCCTAACAACCAGGTCACATTGTCTAACCCTTCGTCTTCCCAACCCTCTTCGATTAATGCCATCTAATCTGCCAAACCCAAAGGAAATCAAAATTCCAATGGGAAAAAGAAAGGACGAGGTAAGAAAAAGAGTCAAGATGGGAAGGCTGACGTAAATAAATCCCGCAATAATGTTGGTGGTGGTAGAAATGAGTCTAGAAAGAAAGTCAAGTTTCTGTGCAAGTTATGCGATGTAGACCATTTAACTCATCTCTACCCAAAGCTTCAAGACGCTCAGCGCTTGTTAGGGTAGCAAGGGACTTCTAGCTCTCAAGTTTTCTTAACCAACCCTTTTCCCCAAGGGCAACAACTGTTTACTGGCGCGAATTCAAACCCTGGTACCTCCGCAGGGGGAAACCAGGAAGGGGAAAAATCATCAAATGTTTTCATGATGGGTTCTAATGTCCATGTGGCCACTCGGTCGTGTGATTATGGTGAAGCAGAAACTTCCAAGGACAAAAATGTTGCCGTAAATATCGACCTTCATATTGAGCGACCCCCTGTCGATATTATACCACGGATACCAAAAGGTTCCACTAAGCGTGCAACTATTAATCCAAATGCTAGGGCCACCCAGAATTACTCAATCGTTGTGGATCTAGCTTAGAGTCCATGCATTATGTCCAATTTAGAGGTTCTCTAGTCGTGTCCAGCTCAACGAAGTGCTTTGCTTTCGGTGATAGGGGCAGTTGATCCAACTAATTCTTTAGTGCTCACTTTTGACATGTTAAATGTCAAAAAGTGACTCCCTCATCACATGGCCTTTCAAATAAAGTCTACATACCGGAAAATTAACATTTTTCATACCGTTATTGATGAAGGAGCTTCCATGTGCGTCATGTTGATGTCATGCTGGAAGGCCATTGGATTGCCTTCGATTGTTCCTTCACCTACCCTCCTGACTTCATTTGATGGACATTCTCATAGACCGCATGGGATTATCTTGCCCTTTCCCATATGTGTTGGGGGGAAGGTCGTGAATATCGAAGTAGAATTCATTGACGCTAACTTAGATTACAATATCCTCTTAGGAAGGAATTGGGTATACGAAATGGATGCCAATGTTTTGACTCTGTTTCGTGCCATTTGCTTTCCTCATGAAGGGAAAATTGTTAAGGTTGATCAATTGGATTACTCTCCAACCGATCCTAGGGAAATTTTGGATTCTACTGTTCCTTCAGTGGATAACCCTCATCTACCTACTGAGAATCTAGGAGTTGGGATGTATTCTTCATTGATGGGTAGCTTGGCTTTTCCCTCTCCTATTGCTAGAATCAATGTCATTTCATCAACCAAGGAGTCTTCACAAGAAGAATCCTTTCGAACTCATTATTTTTCAGACCCTTGGACCTTACCTTCACCTACGACCACATTAGTTGAAGGAAACGTTGGTGGAATGGCATTTCCTATGTCTACAAAAAAACTTATTTATCAGTCTATCATTAACTCTGTAGATAACCATTCTACTCCTTTCTCTGAGGAGGAGTTAGATGGTGATGTGTCCCCGACCTGGACCCTTGATTCTACCTCCACTATGAACTGCTTAGATATGGTTTTACCTTTCGAAGAAGCAATCCTAGAACTAATGATGGGTGTAGATCGACCTTGGGAAGACTTACACCATCATTCATTTTTTGTTCCTCCGTTGCAGGAAGTAGAATCTAGGTTCTCCGAGCTCTTTACTAGTGATGTTTGTACTGTATCAAATCCTTTGGCTCCAGCACACTTTTTGCCGAAGGGAATATGTCGGTGATTTCGAAAACGATATCTATAAACATCTCTAGGAACCCTAACATGATCGAGAATCTCTTCATCAGAGCCGAATGTTCCCCTGAAGAAATTCAAGCTTACACCGACCTTTTTAAGGAATTTCGAAATGTATTCGCTTGGTCTTATGAAGAAATGCCTGGCATTGTTCCATCCATGGTTCAACATGAGATCAAGACGTATGAAAACGCCAAACCATTTCATCAAAGGCTTCGACTAGTTAATCCTCGGAAAGCAGTAGCCATTAAAGCTGAAGTAGAGAAGCTACTCAAGGCGGGTTTCATATACCCTATTCCTCTTACCGATTGGGTTTCTAATCCAATCCTTGTGGATAAAAAGAAAGGAACAATCCGAGTATGCATCGACTTTAGGGACCTAAACAAGGCTTGTCCCAAAGATAATTACCCCACATTGTTCATTGATGAGATTATTGATGAGTGTGGGGGTAACGAGATTTTCTCCTTCATGGACGGTTTTTCTAGTTATAATCAAATCTCTATCCATCCAGAAGATCAGCATAAGACAATTTTATATGTCCCTGGGGTACCTTTGCATATAAAAAGATGCCTTTTGGTCTTAAAAATGCTGGAGTTACCTTCCAGCAGGCCATGTTATATGATTTCCACGACATTAAACATATCATCGAAGCATACTTGGACAATCTAGCTACTCGTTCTTGATAGAGAACTGATCACCCTAGTCATCTTCGATTGGTTTTTGAGCGATTTCATTTTTACAAAACCCGGTTGAGTCCCAATAAGTGCGTTTTCTTGGTTACATCAGGTCAATTATTAGGGTTCATTGTTTCAAATGAAGGGATTAGGGTTGATACCTTCAAGGTAGAGGCAATAATTCAGTTGCCTCCCCCGTCATCGATTCGGCAACTTCAAGTCTTCAAGGGAAGGCTAATTTCTTAAGACAGTTTATAGAGAATTATGCCAAGATCACTAAAGGGTTTATGTGTTTTCTATGGAAAGGAGTTCCATTTGTATGGGATGACTTTACGCAATGGTCATTTGATGCCTTGAAAAAGGCATTAGTCTCTGCCCCGCTTTTGAGTCCACTAGATTATGGTAGAGACTTCCTTTTATATCTCGCTGCAGTAGAATCAACCATAGGTATGGTTCTCGTTCAGGAAGATGATGCTCTCACAGAGCATGTGATTTATTATTTGAGCTGAGGCTTGATAGGTCCTGAACTTCGCTATTCTCCTATTGAGAAGTTGGCCTTGGCAGTTGTCCGTGATGTCCAGCGGCTCCGCCGTTATATCTTGCTATGCAAAACTATTGTCTTAGCGGCGGTCAATCCATTTAAATTTGTCCTCAGTAGGCGAGTGATATCTCGATTTCTTGTCTGCCAAGTTTAAGAAATCCATGGTTTTTGCTGAGTTAATTTCTGATCTGCCTTGTGGATAGGATATTATTTATGAGGAAAGTTTTCCTGACGATCATTTATTCCTCATCTCTTCACTCGACCCTAGGTATGGAGATATCATTGTCTATCTCCAGATTTTGAAGTTTCCCTCTACTTTCTCTAAGGATAAACGTCAAAAATTACATCACCTGGCCAAGAATTATGTCATCATCAGTGATACATTATATAGTCGAGGGGCTGATTCAATCCTTCGGGTTGTTTAACCTTAGAGGAAGCAGAGTTAGTGCTCAATGAATACCATAGTGGAGCTTGTCGTGGTCATCTTTCAGGGTTTGCTACAGCTCAGCGTCTCTTGTGTGTCGGCTATTTTTGGCCTTCGCTCTTCAAAGATTGTGTTTAAGCGGTCAAATGCTATCACCCTTGTCAAATATATACTTGGAAGATGTGCACACATCTAGATCCTCTTTTTCCTGTTGTCACTGTCGGTCCTTTTACTAAGTGGGGTATTGATTTTACAACTTGCAATCTGCCTTCAACAGTGAATCACAAGTACATTATCGTGGTCGTAGACTACTTCACCAAGTGGGCTGAGGGCATGCCCACTTATAAAAATGATAGTGAAACAACGACATTGTTCCTTTTTAATCAGATTATCTCAAGGTTCAGGATCCCGAGAGAGATTGTCACTGACCATGGCAGTCATTTCCAGAATCAACTAATGTCTGAATTGGCTCTCAAACTGGGTTCCGGCAGGAACATTCGTCTCCTTATTATCCTCAGGCCAATGGACAGGTCGAGGCAATAAACAAAACCCTTAAGACAATCATGCAAAGGAAAATCGACAAAATCTATCCAATTGGCATCTTATGTTCTATCCGACTCTTTGGGCATACCAAGCCTCTGTAAAGACTGCTACAGGTTTTACACCATTTCAGTTAGTTTATGGGATAGAGTATCTTTCCTATCGAATGTGAAATTCCATCTCTTAAGTTAGCTGTTGAGCTCCTTCCAGAGACTTCTAGTCTTGAAGAGCACCTCCTTCATTTGGAACATCTCGATGAGCAACATCGAGATGTCGCCACAATTAATGAGGCTCATAAGAAAAGGGTTAAAACTCAGTATGATAAAGTTGTCCCTCCTCGAGTCTTTTATGAAGGCGACCTTGTCTTGGTCTATGACCAAGATAAGGATGCCTTGGGGGCAGGAAAGTTAAAGCCTATGTGGTACGGTCCCTTCATAATTAAACGAGTTTTAGAAAAAGGGGTGTATGAGTTTATCGATTTTGAAGGAAACAAGTTGGCGGAGCCCCGAAACGGACTCTACCTCAAGAAGTACTTTGCTTAAGTAACAGCTAGGCAATGGCTTCTTTGTACATTTTGTATATTTGTACATATCTCATTGAGAGTTTTTGATATCGACACTTTTTGGACTGTTGTGGCAGGTGTTGATGGATGACTTGGTCTATTTTGGATTTGCCGATGGTGCTAGTTGGCACACTCGGAACCTTTCTTCCGCAGCTTGGGTACTCTACTACCCAACTGGTCAATTGATGGTGTCAAGGGGAGTATGCATTGGTCCCGCTTCAAATAATATGGCTGAGTATACTGCTATCATTAATTTACTATCTGAAGCAATTTCTTATCAAATCGATTCGTTGGTAGTTTATCTTGATTCATAATTGATAGTGTCACAATTGAATAACATTTATCGGGTAAGGGATCCATATTTATACCGCCAGTATTTAAGGGTGAGGTTGTTGCAAAGATCATTTACTTACATTAATTATTTGCACATTCCAAGGTCTCATAATTGGTTAGCTGATTCTATCGGTAATCAAGCATTAGACTGGCACATCAATCATTCATCACAATAAAAGTAAATATCAGAAAGTCAAATTGTATATATATCATAAAACATCTCGAGTGTACATAAGTGTGTCCAAAATAATATACAAAATTGGGACTCAAATGCCCATAATCATGTCCAGTACATCTAATGCCCCGGCTCGGGATGAGTGGCTAAGTAGGAAACTACTGCATTGGCCACACGCCTAAGAGTGCAGACCCAGTCTCATGGCATGCCAACACATGACACTGCATATCTATAGGGAGATCCTCTATGGCTGCCATCAGTACTTGTTGGGTTAGTCTCACCAAGTGTCACTGAACTGTGCGTAGAACTCACTCTGTATCTGCAGTCACCTCTTCGGCTCATTGGCTACGACGTCCATGCCGTGGGAACCCATATGGTCGCACCGGCCCAATATCTGGAACGTGATCATCATATTAGTCTTTTGAATTCTATCAAAAATATTTTTCCAAAATTCATTATTATATTTGAAAAATCACAAAAAAAAAATCAAAAACCTTTACCTATGTTGCCCCATGTTGTGGTCAGTGGTAATACTAGATCGAGATCTCCTCGGAAGTCCAACCCAGCATAAGGGTAGTCATCTACATCGATGATCTGCTGCTCGCATAGGAGAAGAATTCATCATCGAATGCAGTCCATGGGACATCCCCACCTCCTGGATGTTTCATCAAGTCAGTCCACCTGCCCATTTGTGGATCTCGTGGGGTTCTGATCGAAACCGGTACTCTAGGACGAAGTGCAGGGACCCTCTCAAAGAAGAAATAGCACAAAATCGTTCCATATCTAAATTTTTTGGTCTGCCCTTTCTTGATAGAAGTAAGTTGGCTTTTTAGGCTGGCCATAAGAGGAGTACACCAATCAAATACGGTGGTGAGACAATCTACTGCCAAGCTCATGGCTAGCCGTGATGCCTGGTGCAAAGAAGCTGATCCATTCACTCTAGCTATAGTGAACAGGATTATCCTCACCGATAAACTCTCCACATGTTTGATTGGAATTTGACTTCCAATCTTTTTTGGATGTCCTAGGCAATAAATATGTATGTAGTCCTCGATTGACAGAATACCTCATGACTTGCCCCTGGAATGTACTACCTCTCCCCTCCGGGAAAGGCCCATGATGAAATAAATGTCTTCAACTTCTATTTTGGGTGGCATCTGGTCAATCATAAACGAACCATCCTCGATGCTCCAGTAGTGAATGAGCATTTCAAGCAGGCGAGTGTTTGCTTTCATATTTGGAATTCTAAAGAACTTTAGCAAACCGCATCCACATAAGGCATCCAAAGCATTAGGATCGCTCATAAACTCATCATCCACTAAGGTATGCTCTCTTTCTCGCCAAGTGACAAGCATCCTGAAGAAAAAATGAATTTAGAACGATAGTTTTTTTGTTTCAAAATTTTCATGGTGTATACATGGGTCCATTTTACACACAGTTGCATGTAGGGCCTACATATATGCAGGTTTCATATATCCAACCCGCGTATAGACTGCGACGAAATTTTGACAAAAATTCAATGGTAAAAATTATTTTAAAAACTATAAAACTAGTCACAATTGAATGCAAGACAAGTTTAAGGGTTACCTGGTAATTTTGGAAGGATCTGAATGGTTGAATTTGGCATATGGAAAAGTTTGCTCCGTTTGCTCCACTCCTTTGCTCTCAAAATCAAACGGTGAAAATGGTGAGTCCAAAAACTATTTTATAGGCTTAGAAAATGCAAAAATTTTTCAAAACTTGATTTTGTTTGGTCTCATGTAACTTTTAATTTGGGAGCTTGGAATGTCGAGAATGGTTTGATTTTTAGGACATTTTGGATGATTTTTCAACAGTTTCAAGACATTTCCATGACTGTTGACCCGTCATGGCAGGTATCGTTTTCTCACTGGCATATAGGTTAGGGAATCCATTTTTCCTTTGCGTTACGCATACTAGCATCCATTTGTCGATACACTTGCCATAGGGTCGATCCCATCGTGTTATGGTTCGTAAATCACCTTCACTCGCCAATTTTTTAAATCATGACATGATGGTAGATCCATCCTTTTCATGGGCATCGTAGTTAGCACCTCACTAACATTTGTTTCCCATGCTGCTTCGATCTGAGTAGGCTCATTCCTCTTTGCTTCCTCGCTTCGTTCTGACCTTATACCCTATAGGTTCCTTTGTGTTGAGTTGTACTACTGCATTGCATTTTGACCATTTGCAACTTTTGGCCTTGAGCCGACTTCACTTGGACTCGTGTTTAAGCCAACTTTTGACCATCACGACTACAAAATTCAACTTGCATTCCCTTGACTTCCGCAACTTGACACACCTTGATCCGTGGAAGGAACACACCTTTGAGTGTCTTTGACCAGTTTTCACCAACCTGCATTGAGCATAGGATTGTTCCAATCTAGGAACTAGATCATCTGTTTCACCAACATTCATTCTTTCCACTATACTATAGCATTCTTTTATTCTTTTTCCAGCTTAAAGAAAAAGACAAAAAAATTATATATTCCAAAAAAGAGCGGGAAAGGGACCATATTTCCACTTATTGTTGGCAGCTAGAGTCAATCGTGTCGCCCTTGAACAAAGCACTCAAAACAAAGTCTCCTCCATTTGGGTGGGATTTAGTTTGACTTAGGTACGCCTTAACCTTGTTATTGAGTCAATTCTCCCTTGATTGGTTATCTCTTCCAATCATATGGTGGGTTCATTCGTGCCTCCTATACAACGAACTTATACAAAGTCATCATATGCTGCCACATAGTCACATTGAGTCATGCTTTTGTTCAAGTGAAGTTAGCGTGAGTTGGCCTCTTTGCAATGTCTCTTAACTCATTTTTCAGTCGGCCATCCCTGGTTGTCAGTGTCTTGTCTATCATCACATCAGCTATATTGGTCCTGTACTTGTGCCGGTTTGAGAAGGCCCCCATTGGCTTCTTGCTAGCAGGTCTTTTCCTTATCGACGACGACATTTTGCTCCGAGGACAGGCCTAGAGCTGCACCCTGGCCCTATTTTCATTATTGATAGGTCACCTTGTGCCCAACATCGATCAGTATCATGGGTCGTCGACTAAGTGGTTTCCCTTGTGTTTGACATCAACTTACATTATCACACATTGGGATTAATGCAGTACCTTGGTTTCCATTTGACCCTATTGGTGGATACCTCGCCTCTGTATCAACTTTCATTATTGGTTGGTTCAAAGGGTTTCTGTCGTGTGCTAGCCACATCTTGTGTACGCTGGAAATGTGCTTTGGTTGGGTTACTACATCTTTTTTTGTCTGATTCCCTCCACATTATTGGCCTATGGGTTACACTCGCACTAGATTGATGAAGGATGCCTTAATGCCTTCCTTCTAGTGGATCTTTCCCCATCAACTATGACTCATTTCTCTGGGGCAAAGATATAGAATCCATTTGGAAGTACCTTGGGGTTTGCAGTCATTAGTGGCAGATCCTTCGCTATCGATAGTGGGAAACCATCATTTTCTCCTGATTGATAGATTCTTATAGGTGTTCGACTTCAGCTCATCTATTCAAACTTGTTAGATTGTACTAGGTACCTTGACGCTCATTATCATTATCGGTGAGTAGTCTCACGTTTGTTAACGGTAAACATCAATGACTGGTAATCAAACGATTTCTCACATGGTCGACTTCAGATCATTTATTCCTATGGTGTAGAAATATACCACGGCAGTCGGTGAAGACCTCAGGTTTCATCAGCATTCATTGGTTCACTTGACAGTTGCTCCTATTGGTGCTAGTTGATACCACTCCACCTTATATGTTGCAATCATTCATAGAGACATTCTATATGATGGCACCTGAGTTTGCAGTGTAGTAACATCTTACTCCATCATGTTCAGTTGATACTTCTTGCGATCAATCTTTGATATCAATGATCCACTTCATCCTTAAGGATCATTGACATTCTTGTATGTGATATTCAGACATGTACTTGTTCTATCATGATCAGATGATCCATTATGTACCTTCCAGTGTTTATACCTGTATACTTAGTGGATCCGCTTGTACTTGATATGCAAACATGCTTTACTTTCTCTAAGCATGGGTATGCCCGCCTCAGACAGTGTTTCTTTCTGATCTCCTTTTGTGGCTTGGCAGACTGAACTTGGGTGAAGTCCTTCTCAGTTTTTGACAGATTTCCTTTCCATATACTTGCTTAATACATTTCAGCCATCATCTACCCCTTATGACCTCATATATTAAGGGCATCTATTATAGCTCCAAATATCACTCTTGATGTTTGTGATGCTGCACTCATGGCCTAGGGCAACCCCTCCTTCCAGACCTGGTCCCAATATAAAAAAAAAACAGTGTTTTACTCCCTATAGGGGACATTACCCTGAGCTAAATGCATGTGTGCACGGGTCTGTGTATACCGCACCCGCGTATATGTCTTAAAACACTTTAAAAAATTAAATCTCCTTAATTTCAGGTGGAGATCATAGGTTTTACCTGTTGATTACCTATTAGTGCCTGTGGCCCAACTATTCCCAACGAATTCCCAACTAAAAAACTACTTTGGAAGAAGTACAAAAAGCTTCAAGGGGAAGGCCTAAAGGAGGAGGAGAGATAGAGAAAGATCACTCTGTTGAGATTATCCCTGACCATGTCTAAAGATCCTTGTGCTTCCAGCACTTCCCCCATTATAGGAAACCCTTGTTTCCTTGTGTTATGATGTCTTTCTACTACTTGAGATATCTTGGAGCAAGTCATGGAAGGAGTTTGTTGAAGTCTTGAGACTGGACGAATCTGGAGGACGGTTCCGCGTAGAGCCTACGAAAGGAAGACTCAAGTGAAATCATTCATTTTTGTACTTTAGTTATCTATAATAAAAGAAACACTTGTCTTGTTCCTGATATAAATCTTCTTCATGTTTATGATATCAATGTTATGATTCACATATGAATGGTTGTTTTAATTGTATAACTAACTACCTTTCAGTATGCTATGAAGATGATTTCTTTATGATGCTTGGTCAATATACTGTTGTAATTTCTGGAATTGATTGTTTTGCAGGTTGAAGGACTAGAAGGAACTCCAAGAGGGTTTGGATCCTAGCTGGATCTTGCCAAACGAAGGACCCCCAAGTGCACCCCTCTTCATGTAGTTTGTTTATATTAGCATCATGGTTATGTGGAATGTGTGTTTTTCTTTGTAGATAACCTTTGATCTACTAGGGTATCAACCCAAGACCCTAGGGGAATTTATCCCTTAACAAGTTGTAGAAGAACGGAAGATTGAAACCTAAAGAAACCCCAAATCATAGAAGAATTGAAGAAAGCGTGGAAAAGTTCTAAGTAAAGGAAGCGAGAAGAGGAATGAAGAGTGAGGCACAGGTACCGTTAGATCTCATAAGATCAACAGTCCAGATCATATCGCGTCGGCAGATTAAGTCCCGTAGGTTTAAAATCCAGTTTATACTCAGGAATGGCACAAAACATAGTCGGAATTGAGTTTCAGACTTGAAGTATTATAGAGAGTGGTCTAATATATATCGATTCCATAAGATTGGCACTTTGAAGTGGAAGGATATGGCCTGGAGGTTTAGCGAAATGCGATCGCGTGAATAAATCTCAACCGTTGAATTGTGAATCAGATTGACGGTCGTGATTGGATCGTTAAATCACAGTCGGAGGAGTTAGGGTTGGTAGTCAATGGGAATGTCGATGTACCGATAACGATAAAGCGCTAGTCGACGATTGAGAAAGTGGATTTAGGAGAGCACGGAGGTAGTAGGCGGACCCAACGATAGTGGTTAATGTGATTTATAAACATTTAAAGGCCAACCTTATATGGTTCGGAGCGGTATTTCAATGGGTTTCCCTTTGCATTCCAAAATAGCAAGGTCGAGTCATTTGATTGGAAATGTGGTGTTAACGATTCCGATAATCGCAGAGATCGGAGTCGGAGGGTTAACGAGGCATATGCATGTTAAAGACCTATGAAAGGAGCTGATAGTGATTATGATAAGGTGTAGCATCAAAATTTATGTAGGAACCGTACAAAGAGCAGAAAGGTATGGTTTATCGATATTTTCCTTTGTAATGGTTTATAAAGTGAAAATAGCCCGAGAGAAGGTTATATACGTTAAATGTATGTATTAAAGGGAAAGTTTATATATGAGAGTTTAAATTATGGTTTGAAGGTTACAAGGGGTTTAGCAGTCTCGATAAGGAGGAATGGAAAGGCTTTAATAAGGTCTCATACAAAGGCTGTGAGAATTGATATAAGTCCCGATAAGAGGTTTGGCGGGGTGATTGGGTTCCGATATAAAGGAACCAAGATAAAAGGGCCTTAATCATTTGACATTTATGAGGTTGAGGTTTTGACTCCATTGCAGAGTTAAATACCTGGGATAGTCATGTTTATGCATTTTATGCATACTGTGGGTATGTGCAGGTTATACACACACACACATATATATAAATATAATGGACAAAATTTCGAATCCAGATTTTAAGGGTCACTAGGCGAATTAAAGAGGTAAAAAATTCACCCTTTTCGACCATCATTTTCCATGCATCGTGGCGAGCTACCACCCATGCCATCCCCCAATGGTCCAACAACACTGAAAAAAAAATATTATTAAATGGGGTGGGTGGGCCACTCACTGATAGACCCGCCTAACCCATCGGTCAAACAACAGAATCATATAAATGAAACATATAATGGGTAGGTCCACTGGAAACCCGATCCCTCCCAACAAAAAAACAACTCCACATGGTGGAAGCTAAAGGGGTTCAAACCTGCCCTATCCATGTGGGATAGCCTACCAACGAGTGGCCCTAACATTCAAACAACTGTTAACCTTTAAAAAAAAATTAACGCATATTAACAATGACTCCAAACCATATATGGGTGCAATAGGTTTTGAACCCGACCCACCCCCACCATACCTTTCTTCATTTGCCAACTTGCCAATGACCTGTTTTGAGAACTTCGCCCACGTAATTTTATTTAAACCATTTCCATTCGACCGAACGGAGGAGGAGGAGGTGGGGCCGAGGAGCAATAGATCATTTTTGCAAGTGGAACCAAGAGCACCCAAGCCAAAAACATGCCCATGTGGGCACGTAAACTAAGAAATAATCTGAAGGAATCTTGGGAGAATATTCTTACAGGGAATATTGAGGGAATCTAAAGATTCCTTGGAGCTGCAGAGGTCACTTTCTTAGAATAGGTCAATTTTATAGTCGTTTGACATGATTTCGCGCCACGAATCCAACGGTGATATCTATTCTTGCATCTTAGCTTGGCATTTTTCATCCATAACATAAATTGGACTTATAAGGGTCATTTATCTAAAGTTTATAGTAATTCATTTTTTTTCATTTAATTAAAGAAGGCCTCCACACTTTGAGCAAGGGTTGGAGATGTAGCCCACATTGGGTGAACTTCGTAATCAAATAAATTGTGTGACTTTGATCTCATGGTTTCTTTATGATTTCTACTTCTTTTTCATGTGTTTAAGTTACTTGGTTACATGTTATTTTATATGGCATTTTGCATGCATCCTTGAAGTTATAATATCTAGATCAACTTTGGTATCAGAGAAAGTCTTCTTGATGCGAGTTGCATGAGTGAATGTTAACCAGGAACAAGCTCCAAAGAGGAGAAGGAAAACTCAAACCCTTTGATCCTGAAGTGGGGAATGTACCACGAAGATGAAACATGGCAAATGAGGAAGCTTGAATGGAGGAAGAGCGAAAATATCACAATATCTTCTTCACTATGGCAAAGAATGTTGACTTTGGAGAATATGAGAAGACAACCAAGCCTAGGAAGAAAGAACCAGATGACCATGCATCGGTAAATCATGAAGGTGGAAGAGGAGGGCCGCATGAACCTTCCTCTCCATCCTCTAGTGACAATTATTCTTATTCTTCTTCTCATCACTCTAACATGCATCATAAGAATACATCTAAGAAGCCATTTTAAAGTTAGATGTAAAGTTTGAATTTCCCACATATAATGGAGAATGTAATGCAAATAAAATAAAAAATCGGATTAGACGGATCAAGGTTTATTTCCAGATTCAGTAGATCAAGGAAGATGAGGCCAAGATCCAATTAGCATATCTTTGGCTGAGTGCCTCCACTCTTGTCTCGTGGGAGAGCAAGTTGCAGAAAGGCAACAAAAATTGGGGTAGTCTCCTTTCTTCTTGGTCCAATTTTGTTTATGCATTAAAAGATCAGTTTTATCCTTTAGGTTATTGACAAAAGTCTTTAATGGAATGGAAATATTTGAGACAAGGAAAGCATCAAAATGTACAAAGATTCACAAAAGAGTTTAGAAAATAAGCATTGAATTTGGGCATTTCACTTGATTCACCTAAAACTGTAACAAAGTATATTGGTGCTTCACATAGTTACAACATGCATTCTTTGTTATTATTTGAGCCTACTACTATTGATGTGGCCAATGTGAAGGCCATTCACCTTGAAAGCAGGGGAAATAATGATAAAGAAGAGAAACCAAAGAAATCATCTTTCAAACATCATAATGGGAAGTTCAAAGGAAAAGGAAAGGGAAAGGACAAGAAGGAACCTACAACCAAGAAGGAGGAAGGAGCAAATCCATCTTGCACAGATTTCAATAAGGAAGACATGATTATGAATAAAGTTGGAAGTTGCATCTAGAGTTGAAACCAAAGATATTTAGTGGGAAGAACAAGCAAAAGATTGTGGCAATCATACAATAGGACCTTGGATCTTATTCGGGTGATGAGACACTAATCATAGCAGTGGGCACACAAGGTACTCTTTCTCTTCATGCTAATGAAAATTTTGAATTGCATGCAAGCACAAGTTCTTCAAATGAGTCTCTTGTTAGTGAATGAAAGAGGATTGAATTGTTCCACATTAGAGTCATAAAGAAACATACTAAAGTGGAAACCTTGATTGATCTGGGCTCATAAGAAAATTTGGTTTCAAAAACCTTGGTTAAGAAGTTAGGATTAGAGACCAAGCCTCATCTGAAACCATACCCTCTTCGTTGGGTGTGTGGTAAAGCCAAATTAAATGTAACCAAGCAATGTAGAGCTAGATTTGTTATTACATCAAAACTAGTAGATGAGGCTGATATTGATGTTGTACCATTGGACATATGTGGTATTGTAATGGGGAGTCCATATTTGTATGACAGGAAAATAGTTTTCTTTCACCATGAGAACAAGTACCATCTCACAAAAGATGAGGTGGAATACATTGTTAGAATTCATCGTACTAAAGTCAGTGCTATTCATGAAAGTGCAGGTCATATGAAGAGATTGATCAATTCCAGCAAAGGGTGTATTCTCATGGTTGTGAGAGCAAAAGATGCAGAGGCATCTGAAGCTTTCCAAGGTTTTGTTCTCACTCATAAAAGGGAATTGTATGAAACCGTTTCTAATTATGATGGGATTTTTCAGGAACCAAGTGGGTTTCCTCCAAATCATGAGATCCAACAAGAGATTCACTTGCAACAAGATGCTCATTTACCCAACATTGGTATGTATAGGTTTTCATCCATTGAGATGGAGGAGATAAAGAAGCGGGTACAGGAATTGTTGGACCAAGGGGTGATAAGGAAAATTTCTTCTCCATGTGGCTCACCCATCGTGTTGGTGCTAGAGAAGGATGGAACATGGAGGATGTGCATGGACTATAGAGCACTCAACAAAATAATATGAAGAATCGGTTCCCTCTCCCTCACATTGATGATTTGTTAGATCAATTGAAAAATGTTGTCTATTTCACAAAACTAGACTTGCACAGTGGTTATCATCAGGTCAAGATTGCAGAATAGGATGTATGGAAGATTGCATTCAAAAACAAGCAGGGGTTGTTTGAATGGTTGGTGATGCCATTCAGACTATGAAATGATCCAACCACATTCATGAGGGTGATGAATGATATTTTCAAGCCTTTTCTTGATGATTTTTTACTTGTATATCTTGATGAAATTATTCTTTTTTAGTAGGACATGGGAAGATCATGTGAGTCATGTTAAAAAGGTGTTTGATGTTTTGCAAAAAGAAAATTTTTATGTCAAAATGTCTAAGTGTGAATTTGGTAAGACCTCATTGGTTTACTTGGGTCACATTGTCGGAGGTGGACAATTAAAAATAGATCCTTCTAAAATTGATGTGATTGTAAAGTCGCCTAAACCCATTAATGTTACAGAGGTTTGTAGCTTTTTGGGTGCATTAAAATACTGGAGAAGCTTCATTGCCTACTTCTCCATCATTGAATCCTCCTTACATGCATTAACAAGTGTGAAGAAAACCTTTCAGTGGGGAGGAAAGAAAAAAAAATCCTTTGGTACACTACAAGAGAATATCAGTACCACACCAGTTTTGGCCTTACTTGACCTCCAACAACCTTTTGAGATCGAGGCTGATGCTAATGGATACGCCATGGGAGCAGTATTGATGCAGCGAAGGAAACCTGTATGTTAGCATTCAGATACATTCTCCCAAGCTATTGTGAACTATCCCACATAAGAAAAGGAGTTGTATTTCTTGGTTCAAAGCATCAAGAAGTGGAAGCACTATTTGATTGGCAAGGAGGCCATTATTAACACAGAGAACGGCCCTTTTAGTACCTCCAGTCACATACCAAGCTTCAACAAGCATGTAATTTCATATGGATGGTATTCCTCCAATAGTTTCACTCGGTAATAAAATACAAGAGCACCAATAACAAAGTGGTAGGTATGCTTTCTCTCCCTCCTATTTTTGCATCTATAGTTTTGAAAAATGCTTCTTTCTCTTTTGAAATTTATGTTGAAAAGTATGTTCATGATGATTATTGTAAGGAGATTTATGAAAATCTGACTCATGGATCGTATGTGGGCAATTACCATTTGTAGGGAAATTTTTTATACCACCTTGGCGAATTATGTATCCCCGCCAATGAAAGAATATATGTAATTAGAGAGGCACATACTTCTCTTGTGTCAGGTCATTTTGGTGTAGGGAAAATTTTTTGTCATTTGAATAGGTTGTGTTATTGGCCTCACATGAAAAGTTTTGTCACTCAATATGTAAATGGATGTGTGTTGTGTTCAATTAGCAAGCCCGCTAATGGAAAATTCAGGCTCTACACACCACTCAATGTTATGATTCATACATTGGAAAGTATTTTAATGGATTTTGTAGGCAGTTTTCCTTTGAGTAGGAGAGTTCATGACTATTTTCATGTTGCTCTGGATCAATTTAGCAAAATGTGTGTCTTAATACCTTGTAAAAAGTAGGTCAATATAGAGAAGACTTCTCATCTCTTCTTCCAATTTGTATGGGTCCACTTTGGGATGCCCACATCCATTGTGTCTGATTGAGACTCTCACTTTCTTGGAAGGTTTTAGACAAGTTTGTGGAAAATGATGGACACCAAGTTGAAGAGGAGAACAATATTTCATCCACAAACTGATGGACAAATAGAGGTTTTCGACTACACAATGATACATTTACTCTGAGGTTATTGTGGAAATCATCCCAAGTTGTGGGTTGAGCATATTCCCTATGTACAACATGCATACAATCGGGTACTGCATTCATCCACCCAGAGCTAACCGTGTGAGACATGCTTTGGATATTTTCCAAAGTATACATTAGACATGGTATTTGGGAGAGATGAATATTCCAGTGGGAAAGATGTTAGGGACAAAGTGTGGAAGTTCATTCATTGAATTTAGATGATTCACTAGGAAGTGAAAGAGCATATGGAGAAAAGTAAAGGTCAATACAAAGTTCAACATGACATGCTCTGAGTCGATCACCAATTCAAGGTTGGGGACAAAGTGTGGCTCCACATCAGCAAGTATAGAATGAAAGGGGAAGGAAAGAAGTTGAGAGAAATCCGATATGGCACATTCACCATATTAGAGAACATTGGAGACAATGCTTTTCATCTCAGTTTTCCAGCATACATGCATATGTACTCAATGGTGAACGTTGAAAACTTGAAGCTTTATGAGCCTCCTTTGATCATGGACATCGAAGAGGTTGGACATGTTCCTACGGTGAATGATTTTGCACCTGAATACTTGGATAAGCTACTGAGGGATATCATCCTTGATAGAAAGACCAGGACTTCATGACGAGAAGTCATGGAGTACCTTCATATTGGTTTCAAGTAAGGCCTGATGGATTGAAAATGAGAAAGTGAGCGATTAATTCCCTCACTTTCCAATTGATTGATAAAGTTGTTCGTGGCCCAAAATATAATTAGTGGGGAGGAATGATCCAGGTGGCTCCAGAAATAGAAGTGGCCTTGAAAAAGCTCAAAAATCAAAGTCATCATATGGAAGTGAAACTAGGACCAGATCGTAGTTCTCATCTGTAAGAACCCGATTCCTATTATTAGAGCCTTATTCTATTATACACTAACAGATCTATTATACTGTTGATTTGCAAGTAATAAAAGAAGCTTTCTGACCTTCTCGCAAAATTGAAAACATTTAACATCTAATCATTTTATCATAAACAACATAAATTAAGATGAGCATTCCATTGATATCAACTTGATAAGAGTATTTCATGGAAAAATACCTGCTCCGGCGGTTGATGATGATACCTTTGTCGGATAGCTCCAGTTGACAGCTCCTTCTCACCGACCCAACCGGATTTACCACCCAGCCAACTAGGAAACAAATTCCTAGCCCAGGAAACCTCCACAGGTTCCCTAGCCCTCCGTGCCCAAGTCCAACCAGATACAGTGTGTCCTAAAAGAGAATGTGCAAACCATATAACAATACTCTCCTCCTCTCAAACCCAAGAAACCTCCATAGGTTTCCAAGGTCTCCCCAAAATCATAACAAGTCCAAACAATCACAACCAACCCCCACAATCATGAGCAAAACCTCCCAAAAACTCCCCCCTTCTCTCTTCTTCCTTCCCTTTTTATACCCTCCTTCCCTTCTCCATCTCAACCACCTCTCATTAATGTCATTCACTCCTCACCCATCCCTATGGTTGACTTCTCTTCTCCCAATTAAGCTAGGAGTACATTTGGAAATGTGAAATTTAATTACATGGAGAGGACCATGCCTTCTCCTTAATAAATGTGAGGGTACATTGGGTAATGTGAAATGAATATAATATATATATATAATGAGTTAGGAGAGGACTATGTCTTCTCTTTAATAAATGTGAGGGTACATTGGGTAATGTGAAATGAATTCATACATTTTGAATTGATGGAAGGAGACCAAATTCTACCCAATATTCAATTTGAGAAGGTAAGTGGAGAATTTAAATAATGGAATCATGAATTTATATTAGACCTATATTTCTGAATATTTTTAGATAGTGTAAACATTAACAAAATTTGTAGGATAAGATTTAAGTGGGGCATTACAGACATTTTCTTGGAATAAAGGGACCAACATGGGTCCTAAATTAATTTTGGTCATTTAAAAGTTGTAGTATTCAAATATATCTTTCTAACGAGGTATTGTTTGCGTCAGACGAAGATCGTATGCCAAAGTTACGACCCCGGGAAGTTGAGGTACCAATTTACCCAAACAGTGGCCATAGTTTGGCACTTCATCTCCTAGGGTTAGGTTTTTTGATGCTTATGGTTTTCCATTGCCTCTCAATAATAAATATTCCTTTGAGCCTCACTGTAACACAATTTAGAGGCATGTAGCCACCACATCTCTTCTCAGAGATAAGCTACAATTGACCGAACTAGTCTTATTTCCATTCCGTTTGTAAGCATATTTCAATATTTGATATTAGTGAAATGAAGTGTTATTTCTACTTTATATTTTTATTTATGATTATATCTATAATTTTTTGGATTCATGCTTAAGTCTGGATCACTTTTATCATATTGATATTCTCTTTCTCTGTGTTTATTTGCATGTCCCCAATGAGGTCAGGATATAAGGAGTTAGTGCCCCAGAGTTCAACCTTTGCAAGATCAGCGTCACAAACCCCAACGATCACTCATGGGGGAAGAAACGAAAGATGAAGGGGAAGGAGATCCTATCAAAATATCGCTTGAGGAAGCCCTTTAGAAACAAAGGAGTGCGATGATGGATAATGTTGCACAGATCCTTCAGCGTTTTCCCACTGGTGGTGCATCAACATCCAAAAAACACTATGGAGGCTCCACTCCTTTTAAGGTACAAGTAAACATTGACATCCCCATATTTGAGGGAAAAATAGATGCAGATGTTGTAGATAAATGGTGAAATCTGCTAGAAGCATATTTTTCTGTTCTTGATTTTTCCACCCGAGAAAAGATTACTTTTGCTCTTCCCAAAGCCACCCCCCCACCTCAAGGACTGGTGGGAAACCTACTGTCAGCAGAAGGATGAAGGTACAACCTCACTATTTTTAGTTGCACCCACTTGGACGTCATCATCGGGTGGCTTCACCAAGGATTTCATCTTCACGTGATCCAACAATGCCACCTTCCATACAACATCAAGCCCTTTACGAATGAGGTATTATGTGACATTGCTCTCCTTGATTTTTGTGATGTATTATTAGGCCAAACATACTTGTGGAAGAGACATGATGTGTATGATTGAAGGCCTCGCGCTATTATTCTTACTTTGGGAAATAATTTGTATAGGATACCGAAGGTAGCACCGCCTATCGCCATCTCTTTGGTCACTGGAAAAGAATGTTGTAAGATCATTTTCAAAATTGGGAAATTTGTTTTCCTAATGATACACCCTCAGGGAAATAAGAAGATAATCACCATGACCTCCATAAAAGGCCCCTCCGAATGACAACAACATATGGACAAGGTCATGGAGGTGTACAAGGACATCTTCACCTCCCCCGCAGGGGTGCCTTTGCACTGTCAGGTCAAGAACTCCATCGATATGACCCCAGGTGTGTCGTTTCCAAATGGACCAATCTATCAATGCTTTATTGTGGACAATGAAAAAATCAAGAGTTAGATTCAGGAGCTCCTACAGAAGGTTCACATCTAGCCAAGTTCATCACCATGTTGGAGCTCGATTGTGTTGGTACAGAAGAAGGATGGGACTTGGAGACTCTGTATTGACTATTGGGTGTTGAAAAATATCACTATCCAGAATAGGTACTCGATCCCACAAATTGATGACCTTCTAGACCAACTCAAGGGGAAAAAATATTTCAACAAGATCAACTTGAAGTTTGGATATCACCAAGTACTAATCAAACCCTCCAATGCATTGAATATGACCTTGAAAACTGAGGGCCTTTTTGAATGGTTGGTTATGCCTTTCAAGTTGATGAATGCTCCTGTAACCTTCATGAGGCTAATGGATGACATCTTATATCCATTCAACAACTCACTTTTAGTGGTATACTTGGACGACATCTTGATCTTCAACCAGAGTTTTGAAGAGCACCTCCACCACATCCGTCAAGTTCTCCAAACACTGCAGCAACACAAGATATGTGCCAATTTGGAGAAATGGACTTTTGGCATGACCCAGGTTCAGTATCTTGGATACATAATTAATGAAAGGGGGGTTCAAGTGGATCCAACCAATATCAAAGTCATTTTGGATTGGTCAGCCCAAACCACTTTGACATAGCTCCGCAGCTTTCTGGGTCTTGCCAGTTTCTACTGTAAGTTCATGTTGGGATTCCCTCATATCACTTGGCCCTTGAGTCAACTCAATAAGGGAGGAGTGAAAGAAAAATTATTTTGGTCTAAACCTCAAGAGAAGGCATTCTCACAGTTGAAACATCGTCTCTACTCTGCACCAATGCTCACATTACTAGACTTGCAACAACCATATGAGACCGAGACAGATTCCTCTGACTATGCTATTGGGGTATTCCTTACTCAACAGGGGCATCTAGTGGCACATCACAGTGAGACACTTTCAAACACAGTCCAAAATTATCCCACTTATGAAAAATATATGTATTCCATTGTGCAGGCCTCCCGAGAATGGAAGCATTACATTTTGGGGAAGGGAATGGTCATCCACACAAACCAATGACCCCTTCAGTTCACACAGATGCAAGGGAAGTTGCAGAATGATCACCATCAGAAGTGCTTCACATACCTACATGTTGATGCCTCGAAAATCGTTGCAACAACATTGCGGAAAACCACCCAGTCCGGACCTTAATGCAGCTCCTTTTCCGTTTGGTGTGGTGGCTCCGACTGGAGATAATGGGACCAGTTTCCCAATGATGAATAAAAAGGGGATGGATGAGTAATTTTTTTCTAATAAAATGGTAATGGATGAATGATTTAATCTAAAAAGCAAAAATATGAATAACTATTCTATCCCGGGAATTTCTATTTCTAAGTGTAACGTTTGATAATCTTTATTCACAAATAAGCATATAGATGACTCTATTTGATAAACAAAGACATTTATTCATATAATAATTGCTTTGTTCAAATAGTTGAACAAAGTAATTAATAAAACATTGTTACACTTATCTTCTATATATTACTGATACATGTATCACTAAAAGAATAACATCCTTTAAACATCCAATAGTGAAAAATATAATGAATGTTGTTGAAAACACATACATATATTCAATAATAGCTAGAGTAATCAAATAACAATTCACATAAAAGAATGAATTGAGATCATAGATAGTAGTACCATATGTGCTGTAAATCATTCCCAATATCAATCGCAATTCAAATTCCTTCTTTCAACTCAGAGATACTTCCATATCAAGGCAATAGTGCACATCCACATAAAAGCTTCTTCGTTAAAATTTGGAATAATGGCCCAGCCTTTATAAAAAATATACTGGAAGTACAATAGCGCAACTTCCAGGTTTTAGTCTTATACAAAAACTGAGGACCCTTTCTAGATGCATGAAAGGGTCTATAAATACTTAATTAAACTAACTAACTACAAAAATAAAATGCTATTTAATTGGTACAACTGGATCTTGAATATCTTCTCCACAGCAAGTTTGTTGGTAGTCGGCAGCATGATTCATTGTTGTTTTCCCTTTGACCTGAGTTGGCAGATTGCAAGCATCGGTTCCAATTCTGGAGGGCGGCTCAGACGAGAATGGAGCTAAGCTGAGTATGTGGCATCATGTATATCAGGAATGATACAACTGATTGCATCTGTTAGACACTTGAGGGCGGCTCTCTGGCTCTATGGTTTTACTAGGAACAACCAATAGGTGTCCCAAGTTAAACTTTGAATACCTGCGATTAACCTTCCATTCTTTTCTAGCTCCTGATTACATGCTTACTCCAATGTTTTAGCTGATAGAAATTTACTTGGGTTACATTGTGAAATCATATTAGATAAATAAAGAATGTTATTGATTAACTCAATTAAGTTATTTGTATATAATCTACATCTTGAAACTTCTCTCTCTGCCTTCATCAACTGAGACTGCCATTCTAAGAATAGGATTTACTTATGTGATTCTAGGATTTTGGGTAGATTTGCTACTTTTCCCTCACTGGTGTCTTCCCAAGTAAGAAAATATGTCAAGGTCTCGTCGGCCTGCTCTAAATCCTGTCTAGAATCAACTGATTTATCGATTATAGATGTTGTTATATCACAAAGGGGCTCAACCTGAGAAATATTATGACACAACAGTCTTATCTGTGTCACCAATGCCTTATTAATATGCAGCGCTTCTATTCTGAAATCGATAGGTTGTGGAAGACTCTTGAAATTCTCTATTTGAAGTGATAGCTGTGTAATTTGCTCATCTTTCGTTTTCGCCATTAGTTCATTCATCGTCTTCAATTTTTCCAATGCTTCTGATAATTCTTTCTTCTTTTGAATCGCGCTTGAGTCTACTCTCTGTTTTTCTTCAAGTAACTTCTTATTCAGTTGATTATTTAATTGTTGTTGTGTTGACAATTGATGTTCCAATTGTTCAACTTTTTGTTGTGCTTCCGACAGCTGTATTTGCAACAAAATAATTGCCTGGTCTTTTGCTTTTAGTAGATTACTCACTTCCAATGCCTTGTCCATGGTGGCCGCCGAATAGGGTCCGGCATATTGGGAAAGCTTCATTAGGTCATCGGAAGGATCAAACTCCTCTTTCCAAACTACATTGGTTGTCTCTGTTTGTTCTGGAAACAGGGACGGTTGATCAAGCCTTCTCCTTTTCCGTTGTCGCTTCACTACAGCCCTGTGTTTTGGACTGTAAAGGAAATCTAATGGAGGTATATCCTCCACCTGCAAAATGATTTGATCCGAGGGATCCTTTGGAATTATTTCTAAGTCTGTACTAGGGGGTAGGCCGTTGATTCCTTCACTTGGAACCTTTGTTGATGTTGTATCCTGTGTATCTTTTGCTTTGGGTGTATTGGCACATTTTGGGCCTTCCAGATTGCTTATGATGGAGTCAAATTGTTGCCATTCTTGGAGCAATTACAGATCAATCTGGGTATCCACATTGACATTCTCACTGCCCTTATCTTGCACCTTTTTCTTCTCTTCCTCCTGTATTTCCTCCTGCTCTTTCCTCTGTACTTCTTCCTGCTCTTTCTCTTTATCTGTCTCAAGAATCTTTGATGCAGCAGGAGGTTTGTCGATGAGTTGTTCTTCACGCTCTCTTGATTGTGTTGTCGGAGCAGTAGCTAATAAATCTAGAGGCAGAGTTTGCAACCTCTTCTCTCTGAGTTTATTGAATTCTACTAACCCTTCGTCGTTATATCTCATTTTAGCCAGTGCTTGGACTTGAAATAATGACTCTGTCGAAGAAAATAAGTCATCAAAATTGTCTTCCTTATGATCAAACTTTGTGATTTTGGCCTGTTCAAGCACATTGTAGACGACTTTTCTTAGGTCGAATCACCTATTAGGAATGGTGGCAAGATTTAGCATATTTATCTTTTCTGCTTCCTTCTCTGCATTCTTATAGTCATGCAGAGTATAAACACCACACCTTAGAGGAAAAGGAGGCCAAACCTGCTTCTTTGAAGTCCTCAGAGTCTTGGTTGCTCCTACGGACGTAATTTGATAGGCTAATTCTCTACCCAATAGCTTGTCGGGTATGTACAAGGGAAGGACATGAGGCCTGGCAATGCTGCCAAAAAACTCTTATGTATGTGAATTTATCCTCTCCCAACCAGTTTCCTAGAGCGGTTAGGTCAATCTCTGCTTGTGAAGAAATCTTCGGAGCAGGCTTGTCAAAAAGGGCATAGTAAATGGGCAACATAAAACCATTACAAACTTGATACAGGTGGTCCTTATAATGTGCTTTCCATAGCTTTTGGTGATAAATGTGAATCGGCATGGGGTCTTGTGGAGTCCATCTCCACCCCAGCATAGGAAATTCAGAGTTGAAACAAAGATTATCTAAAATATAGGCACTAGAATAAAACGGAGGAATAGACCTATCAGTGACGCGAGTTTTATTTATAAACTCAGGAATAGCAGTGGCTAACTTATCAGATAATATATTTCCCCAATCCATTATCTCACTATTGACTGCCACTTCCATTAAAGGAACCATTTCAATTGATAATTTTGTGGAATCATGTAATCCCCAAATCCTACACATCATTGCCCTGGCATAACAGTAAGGAGAACATAATGAATCAACAGAGTACTTACCTGAAGATTCATGCTTGTACCTTGTAGGGTTCTGTCTCCATTCCCGAATAGGTGCTGATTCAGTTTCATTCTCACTTCTGAACTTCTCCAGAAATGCTTTGTTGTATTTCTTCTGTGGTTCATGCAAGTGGTACTTTTTTCTCTAATAATTAGGTTGAAACGAATCAAAGACTCTCCTGTCGACTGTGCAGAATGTTCTATTCGTAACAGGGATTTCATCAACTGATCACCGCACCACATCTATATACGGAAGAATTTTCTCTCCAGCTGCTATTCGGTGTAGATAGGAGTCGGCTAAATCCTTTAGGGTGGCTTCTGACTTTCTGGTTGAATCTGCAGTAGCTTGCACTGATACCGTTCCAGGCTCTTCAGCTTCAATTAGATTATAGATACTTTGCCAGCTTTGTGTTGCCAAGGCCAAGCCAGGTAGTGTCTGAAATCAATCCTTTCTTGCTTGGTCCTGGACCAGCAGTAGATTTTCCTGTTACTGCAGGAGCTGAAGCTGCTGCAAATCTCTTGGATTTCTTCCCCATTTGGCTTGAATTTGTTGCTTCGGCGGAGCTCTGTGTAGGAGATAAAATGAACGTAATACAGAGAATAGGTGGTGCGAACCAAATATGAAAGAGTTATATCAATTAAATAATAATGAAGGATTAAAATAATACTACCGTAGATACAATCTCTAAGGAGATCTCGGCATAACTACTCCATTAATTGGCCACTTTAACCTGCCAATCATTTAAATGTCCATCATATCGTTTATTCGCCGAATAATTCATTCAAGTGTGGCTTTGATTTTTGGTGGATAATCATAAGTGAATCGCTATCGGGAATAGGAAGGCTTTTAATAATAATCTAACATAATATACCCAAGCCTTTTCAATATTTTTTGAAATTCGCACTTAGATTTATCGCAATCGGAATCGGAGAAATGCTTGAGTGGTAATATTTGTGTCATTGCAAAATCCCTGATCCCTGATGGCGATACAAATTATTGGCATCGGGAGTTTTAAAAAGTGTCTTTAACGTGCGTGCGCTACACTCCCTGGTTGCCGATAGTGATATCGCATCGGAGAAAAGTGAGAGGGCCTTTTGTTACACTTGCTTGTCTTTCCCGATATCCGATAGTTACTCACTTTTCAGATCGGGGTAAACCAATGGGTCTTTTCGTTATGCATCCCTTGTTGTTGCGATATGCGATCTTGCGATCGCTTTATCGCAATAATAAAGAATTATATATTTATTTTATAAGACTGATTTATGTTTATTCAAAAGGTTTATAATGTATTGTTTCTTTCGGACCTTTTGATGAAGGATGAGTTGATACCAATTTTATTCATAAATCTAAAAAGGGACCCATTTCATATTATAATTAAAGATAAAATTTTATGAAATGGGGGGGTTGTTGTACAACACAACAATTGGCGATTCACTGGGAGAAATAGTTATCTCTGAAAAATGTTGCAATACTTAAACTTTCTTTATATAGAAATCTAACAAAAGAGGAAAATTCTAATATAACTAGGTATACATAAATTTTGAATCTAATAAGAGCTATTTTTGCTAGTTCCTTCTCTTGTTAAAATTAAATACATTCTAAGTTTTAAATTAGCCTTTATTGGCTGATAATCATAAAAAAAAGAACCTTTCCAACTTAGCTTTTTAATGACTGCTTTGTCATAGGTAGAGCCTCTGCTGCCAGCAAACGTTCATAGTCTCGACAGGGATACCTTTTAACCATTTGATTGTCCATTATCCCATTCATTTCAGAGTATAATTAAAATGAATCCAAAAATATGCCTTCATATTTTGTATTTCTTTTTCTTTTTTATTATTTTGCAAGATAAAAATCCATTGTCCTAGTTTGGTGGCCAGCTGTTTGACAATGCCATTCACTGGTTGTAATCTAACTGAACAAGCTGGCTCGTGAGGAGACCCCTTGTCTTATAATTATAAGCCATTACCCTGTTTTGGTATGCAGTATTGGTAATTTCAGTTAAACTATTCCCCAATGATCAGGGTAAGCAGGCTTGTAATAAGACCCCTTATCTTTTATATCAAATATATTTTAGAATTACACTCTGAGTAATCATAAAC
>APFE030427343.1:43218-75533 GCA_000404065.3 Pinus taeda
GAGAGCATGGATGACAGGGTAAGAGTTGAAGATGCTAAGATTGAATCAGTTTCTGTTTTGATATTGATAACCATTTTTGGCCATTTTAAAACATTAAAATTATTTACAGTACTTCTAAATCTTGAGAAGATTTTACAAAAATTAAATGGGGTTTCAGAATCTAAATATACCTAATTTCCTAGAAATTTTCCTTTTGTTTAAGGTTTCCATTTTAAAAGTAAATATCAAAGCTATTTATTTTGAGAAACGTTTTCAAGATAGCAAAGGCCAATGGGAGATATCTTAAAACTTTATTTCCTAATAATCTTAAAAACTATGAACACAAATTTTGCTGAAAATTGAATATTTACAAAAGGAGAAGGGGTTACCTCCTCAATTGAAGATTTTTTTTAAGATAAGGCCATTAACAAGAAAAGAATCTCTCTTACCTGATAGATCTTGCAATATGAAAGTTGAATGGCCTATCTTCTCATTGATTTGAAATGGTCCGAGCCTCATTTTCTGGAACTTAGTGTGTTTTCCTTTATCTTCATGGGCTTTGTCCCATTTCAGAACTAGATCACCAACTTGTAATTGTTTTGAACTAGTTGAAGTTGAATCAAAAGATGACTTGATAATTTGCTGATGTTTTGCATGAATAATTTTGGCCTTTTCTCTTTCTTCTTGTAATTTTAAGATTTGATCATGTCTTAGTTGAATAGAAGATGGGGGACTTTCTTCAATAAACTGCACTAGGGCTAGAGAAGGAAGTAATAAATTGGTTGGTAGAACTGCTTCTTTCCCATATACAATATTAAATGGAGAAGTACCTATGGAATCCTTCTGTGTTATTCTTTCAGCCCATAGTGCAAATATCAAAGATTTATGCCAGTTTTTATGATTCTGCTCAATAGTTCGCTTAATGATTTTAACGAGATTTTTATTGGTAGATTTTGCTAAACCATTACCTTGGGGATAGTAATTCGCGGAATATTTCAATTTAAACCCTCTTTTAATAGCAAACTCAAATATATAATTTCCAGAGAAATAAGATGCATTATCGAAAACAAGAGCGTTTGGGACACCAAACTTGGTAATGATGAATTGATCTATAAACTCTATAATTACTTCAGAGTTTGTTGTCTTTAAAGGAATTGCTTCAACCCATTTAGTAAAGTAATTAGTAGCAGTAAGGATATACTTATGTTGTTTGGATGACTGTGGAGTGATTTCCCCAATGATATCCAATCCCCATTGCTCGAAAGGTTGTTCAATGTTGACTCGTTGCAAAGGGAAAGCTAGTTTTCTTTGTCTTCCACTGGAGATTTGACAACTTCGACATTTCCTTACATATTCGTGAGTATCTCTGAACAGGGTGGGCCAATAATATCCAACATGAATGATTTTGTGGGATGTTGTATCAGCTCCAAAATGTCCTCCTGCTGGTCCATCATGTAGTTCCTGCAAAACTTTTTGTGCTTCAAGTTTTTCTAGGCATCTTAATAAAATTGAATCATAATTTCACCTAAAAAGTACATCATCTACAATTATGAAGTTTTTTTCTTTTAATCTAATGACACGTTTGTTTTTATAGGAAATATTAGGAGGTGCATATCCATTTTTTAAATAGAAGATCAAATCTGCATATTGTGATTCAGGATCACTGATACTTATCTAATTGATTTCTTCAGTGTGTTATGTACCCTCTGATTCTTGAATATTGGATGCTCCTGCTAATAACCTGCAAAAACCATGGCCTCTGACAATCTTTGCTGGCTTGATTTCCAAGTCATATTCTTGTAATTTTGTGACCCAATTTTCCCTTTTTTCTCCTAATTCCCTTTGGATTAGTAATTGTCTTACTGCTGAAAAAGGAACTATAACTTTTGTATGATCTTTTAAAAGGAAGGGTCTGTAGTGTTTGACAGCTTTGTACACAGCAAAGGCTTGCTTTTCAACTTCTAAATAATTAATTTTAGCACCTTGAAGGTTCGAACTATAATATGAAATTGGTGCCTCCAAGTTTTGATCATTAATCTGAGTCAGCACTGCTGCATAAGACGAAGTGGATGCGAGAGTATACAGTATGAAATGATTTGAAAAACTAGGAGTGCTTAAATAAGGGGCATTAATTATTGATTGTTTGATAGAGTCAAATGCCTCTTTTTCTGTAGATCCCCATCTAAACACCGAATTTTTCTTAATCATTATTTGCAATGGTAAAATAATCTGGGAAAAGTCTAGAACAAATCTTTTAACAAAGTTAATTTGACCTAAAAATGACTGCATGGATTTTTTGTTATGAGGGAATGGAATATCAAAAATCTCTTTAACTCTATCCGGATCAATATAAATACCATCTTTGGAAACAATGAAGCCCAAGAGCTTTCCTTGATTAAGAGAAAAGAAGGATTTGTTGGGATTGAGCGAGATACCATACCTTCTGCAGCATTCAAAGATTTGATTTAAATCATGTAAATGATTAGACCTTTTCTTGGAAAATACAGTGATATCTTCTAAATAGACAACTACTATTTTATTGATCAATCCTTTGAATGCTATATCCATTGCTCTTCAGAATGTAGCTCCTGCATTGATAAGTCCAAAAGGCATTTTTTGGTAAGCATAAGTTCCCCATTTAGTTCTGAAGGTAGTTTTAAGCCTGTCATCAGGATGGACCAAAATTTGGTTATATCCTGAAAAACCATCTAAAAACGACATTAACTCAGAACCGCTACTGAATGGAGTTTCTGATCCATGGTAGATAATGGGAAATTATCTTTTTGGCTTGCTTTATTAAGATTTCTAAAATCTATGCAAATCCGAATGTCGCCATTTTTCTTTCTAACAGACACCATATTGGAGACCCAGTTTGAATGCCAGACAGGAAAAATGATCTTAGCCTTCAAGAGTTTATTTAGTTCAGATTTTGTTTGACTCTCTAAGTTAGGATGAATTTTCCTTAACTTCTGTTGGACGGGTTTTTGTTCAGAAAGCATTGGAATGGTATGTTGAATGATTGATGCATCGTATGTTTTTCAATCATCATATTTCTAGGCGAAGACATGTTTATTTTTTCTTAATAACCTAATGAATGTTGTTCTTTCTTCCACAGAAAGTCATAATCCCAAATTGATGTTTTGAGGGTTTTCCTCAGTACCTAGATTTATCAACTCAAATATTAAAGTGGAAATTTGTAGCTTTGAATTGGTTACATGTTTGAACATGTCTTTAATATCGTAGAGATCCTCTAGTTTAACCACTGGTTTCAATATTGAGTTTTCTTCCTGCGTTTCCTTCATTTGAAGGTCATGATCACTTTCATCAATGATTTGATCATCATAGGACTTTTTGGAAGTCAAGAAATTTAAAATGTCTTCGTCATGGTTGAACACTCACCAATTGGTGACATTTTCAGGGATTGATGGTCTAAAAATTAACTCTACTGAAAATCTGTCTGGGCTATAATCTTCAAAAGGTAGGAGTTTAGAAGTAACATTGGCTAGCAAGTCTGCTGCTGCATTCTGGGATCTAGGGATAGGAGAAATATTGAATGCTAAAAATTGAGATATAAGTTCCTAGACCAAAGACTGATAGTGCTTGAGGTGACTAGAAAGACAGTGAATTGTATTTCTAACTTGTTTTCTGATAATCTCTGAATCACCAAACACTTTCAAATATTGAACTTTAAGACCAATAGCTTTATATAGTCCTTGAACTAAGGCCTCATACTCAGTTGTATTATTCGTGCATTCAAATTCCAACCTACATGACAACATAGTTTTTTATCCTTTAGGGTTAACTAAAATACACCTTGCTTCTGCACCTTCACTGGATTTAGACCCATCAAAGTATAGTGACCAAAATAAATAATTATCAACAATTTTATTTACAGTTTTCTCAGCAATATTGACACATCTTGATCTATCGGTTTGCGAAAAAATTTCGATTTGGGATGTGAAATTATTCACTGAGAAAGGAGATGGTTGGGCAGTGTAATTGCCAAAGAAAGATTCGGAAGAGTAATCCCCCAAAATATTGTTATTAAATGCTATTGGTTGATTCTCCTGTTCAAATTCAGTGACAGTATGGGTCATATGTTTCTCCCGATTGATTTTGATTTGATTTGGATTTCCTTTATAAGGTAGCCACATATGGGACCAATCAGTAGAAATATAACCGTGGAGATTCTCAGACCAATCCCTACTCAAGATTAAACCATAAAATTCAGGTATATTGGCAATTAAAATATCAATTCTCTGAACCACTCATGGATCAGTTGATAACCTGATAGTTACAGAGTTGATTTCCCCTAAAACCTGGACCTTGGTTCTATCCAACTACACAATATGAATTGCAGACTTTTGGGGTTCAATGTTCAGTTTGGAACAAATTGAAGCTGGCATTATATTAGAGGATGCCCCTGAGTCAATCAAACAGTTGTGTAGGTTTCAATTATAGATTTCATAGGTCAAGAGGAAAGGGGGAGTATGGGAATTTGATATGTCTCCGATTAAAATTGTATCAGTAGCTTCAATTCTACCAGAAGGCAGTTGACCTGAATCATTTGCAGCTTTAGAGATCACAGCACTAGGAAGAGGTGAAGAAGGTACTGCATTTAGTTCCTTAAGAAGCAATTTCTGCTGATGTTTGAGTTTGCTAAGTTCAAACATAGTAATGTTTTCCTTTGTCTTCTTCATATCATCAATACTCTTGTAATCCATTGAATCTGATACTACCAACGTCTTAGATGTTGAAGGTATATTTGAGGATGATGGTTGATTTTGGGGTGTTGTTGCCACCGACTTCTTTGTGGGTACCTTTTCCTTTGTAGTAGTAGTACCTGCACTCCTCTTCTTTGAAATTGCCTGAACAGGTTCAGGAGTACCTTTGCTCCTGGTAGTCACAGGGAAAGCTTCTTGTTCATTTTCTGTGTCGGATTTGGGTAATATGAAGTCCCACATTCCATGGAATTCGATAACCTCCTCTTCTTCGAGTTCATCGGATGGTGAAACTGTTTCATCTTATTCTTCCTCTTTAGGATCTGAGTCTGCATTAGATATAACATTTGGTGGTTTTGACTCGGGTTTCTTAAAATTCCTAAATGGCTTCTTTGTTGAAGTTTCTGCTACTTGTTTTTTGATTTCAACCATTTCATTTGACATTGTTTTGAGGACCTTTTGTAGACCCGCCATATGATATGGATCTTTAGGGGTTTTCTTTTTTGAATCATCTTTAAAAGAAAATTTTTTGGATTTCCTATCTTCAAGAGCAGCTTTCTTTTCTAAAGCAATAATGTGTTTCTCTATAGCAAGCGCTTCTTTCATGTTTTCGGCTAAAGTTGGTTTTGCAACTCTATCTACAAAAATGGATATATTTGAAGGTAGGGATGTTATATACCACTCGCTTCTAATTTTCTCACTTGGCTTGGAGTCGGTCAGAATCTTATTCAAGAGTTTATTGAATCGAGAGTTAAACTCCTTGATAGGTTCTCTAGATTCAATCCTTAGATTCGAAAGATCATTAATTAGTGTCGCTAAAGATATATCATCGCCATACTTAGTGAGAAACTGCTCTTAAAAGATGTTCCAGCTGGTAATGGATCCAAAGGGTAGGGAAAAATACCAAGACCCAGCTAATCCTTGTAAAGTGTAGGGGAAAAGCCTAACGACAACATCTTCTTCTGTTTCTCCTTTTAGATTAACTGATAACATGAAATTGTTAATATGTTCTTCAGCTAATGTTCCAGCATTTGGATTAAATTTCGGTAACCATTTCTCAGGATAATCAGGTAATGGATGTAATGGTGCAGGCATAGTGACTGCACCAGGACTATTCCATGGATTCTGAGCCATATTAGAACTAATAACAATTGCCGATGAAATTCCAGGTGTTTGGGGAGGAGTTGGTATTGAAGATTGAATAGGTTGTGATGTTGAAGTTGGTGATCCCTACTGAACAACAATATGTAAAGGGGGAGTGGATGTTTGACTTCACACTGGAAAATATGAAATGGAAGATGATGAAGAAAAGGTCTCACTGTCAGATCCTTCAGTGTTCTTTTTAGCCTTTTTCCTTTTCGGTAAAGGCAACTCAGTAGGTTCAATACCGAGTTTTCCACTTTGAATTCTGGTGAGAGGATGAGGTAGATTGAATTGTGAAGTCTCACTGCCTTGAGATACTTCATATTTCTGTGGTGATATAAAAAAGCCTTGAAGTTTCTGGATGAGAGACTAAACTTCAGGAGACTCGGGACTTAATTGTTCTAAAGTATGATGGGATTGAGCAATGGTAGTTGATTGCTCTTCTTCTCATTTGGACACTGGTGTTCCAGACTGCAAACGGGAGGTCTGAGGTGAGGTGGAGGGAGATTTACTCTCAGAATGGTCAATAGATTTTGATTTACTCGCCATTCAAGTTCATGCCCTCCTTCTAGTGCCAAAAATGTTGATGCCTCGAAAATCGTTGCAACAACATCGGGGAAAACCACCTGGTCCGGACCTTAATGCAGCTCCTTTTCCGTTTAATGTGGTGGCTCCGACTGGAGATAATGGGACCAGTTTCCCAATGATGAATAAAAAGGGGATGGATAAGTAATTGGTTTTCTAATAAAATGGTAATGGATGAATGATTTAATCTAAAAAGAAAAAATATGAATAACTATTCTATCCCAAGAATTTCTATTTCTAAGTGTAACGTTTGACAATCTCTATTCACAAATAAGCATATAGATGACTCTATTTGATAAACAAAGACATTTATTCATATAATAATTTATTTGTTCAAATAGTTGAACAAAGTAACTAATAAAACATTGTTACACTTATCTTCTATATATTACTGATACATGTATGACTAAAAGAATAACATCCTTTAAACATCCAATAGTGAAAAATATAAAGAATGTTGTTGAAAACACATACATATATTCAATAATAGCAAGAGTAGTCAAATAACAATTCACATAAAAGAATGAATTGAGATCATAGATAGTAGTACCATATGTGATGTAAATCATTCCTAATATCAATCGCAATTTGAATTCCTTCTTTCAACTTAGAGATACTTCCATATCAAGGCAATAGTGCACATCCACATAAAAGCTTTTTCGTTAAAATTTGGAATAATGGCCCAGTCTTTATAAAAAATATACCGGAAGTACAATATTGCAACTTCCAGGTTTTAGTCTTATACAAAAACTGAGGACCCTTTCTAAATGCATCAAAAGGTCTATAAATACTTAATTAAACTAACTAACTACAAAAATAAAATGTTATTTAATTGGTACAACTGGATCTTGAATATCTTCTCCACAACAAGTTTGTTGGTAGTCGGCAGCATGATTCATCACTTTGGTTGTTTCCCTTTGACCTGAGTTGGTAGATTGCAAGCATCGTTTCCAATTCTGGAGGGTGGCTAAGACGAGAATGGAGTTGAGCCGAGTATGTGGCATCGTTTATATCGGGAATGATACAATCGATTGCATCTGTTATACACTTGAGGGCGGCTCTCTGGCTGTATGGTTTTACTAGGAACAACCAATAGGTGTCCCAAGTTAAACTTTGAATACCTGCGATTAACCTTCCATTCTTTTCCAGCTCCTGATTACATGCTTGCTCCAATGTTTTAGCTGATAGCAATTTACCTGGGGTACATTGTGAAATCATATTAGATAAATAGAGAGTGTTATTGATTAATTCAATCAAGTTATTTGTAGTTAATCTACATCTTGAAACTTCTCTCTCTACCTTCATCAACTGAGACTGCCATTCTAAGAGTAGGATTTCCTTATGTGATTCTAGGATTTTGGGCAGATTTGCTTCCTGTCCCTCACTGGTGTCTTTCCAAGTAAGAAAATTTGTCAAGGTCTCGTCAGCCTGCTCTAAATCCTGTCTAGCATCAACTGATTTATCGATTATCGATGCGTTATATCACAAAGGGGCTCAACCTAAGAAATATTATGACACAACAGTCTTATCTGTGTCACCAATGCCTTATTAATTTGCAGCGCTTCTGTTCTGAAATCAACATGTTGTGGAAGACTCTTGAACTTCTCTATTTGAAGTGATAGCTGTGCAATTTGCTCATCTTTCATTTTCGCCATTAGTTCATTCATCATCTTCAATTTTTCCAATGCTTCTAATAATTCTTTCTGCTTTTGAATCGCGCTTGAGTCTACTCGCTATTTTTCTTCAAATAACTGCTTATTCAGCTGATTATTTAATTGTTGTTGTGTTGACAATTGTTGTTCCATTTGTTTAACTTTCTGTTGTGCTTCCGACAGTTGTGTTTGCAACAAAATAATTTCCTGGTCTTTTTCTTTTAGTAGATTACTTACTTCCGATGCCTTGTCCATGGTGGCCGCCGAATAGGCTCCGGCATACTAGGAAAGCTTCGTTACGTCATTGGAAGGATCAAACTCCTCTTTCCAAACTATGTTGGTTGTCTCTGTTTGTTCTAGAAATAGAGAAGGTTGATCAAGCCTTCTCCTTTTACGTTGTCGCTTCACTACAACCCTGTGTTTTGGACTGTAAGATACATCTAATGGAGGTATATCCTCCACCTGCAAAATGATTTGATCTGAGGGATCCTTTGGAATTATTTCTAAGTCTGTACTAGGGGGTAGGCCGTTGCTTCCTTCACTTGGAACCTTTTTTGGTGCTGTATCCTGTTCATATGTTGCTTTGGGTGTATCATCACCTTTTGGACCTTCCAGATTGCTTATGATGGAGTCAAATTGCTGCCATTATTGGAGAAATTTCGGATCAATCTGGGTATCCACATTGACAATCTCGCTACCCTTATCTTGCACCTTTTTCTGCTCTTCCTCCTGTATTTCCTCCTGCTCATTCCTCTATACTTTTTCCTGCTCTTTCTCTTTATCTGTCTCAAGAATCTTTGATGCAACAGGAGGTTTGTCGATGAGTTGTTGTTCAGGCTCGCTTGATTGTGTCATCAGGGTAGTAGCTAGTAAATCCAGAGGCAGAGTTTGCAACCTCTACTCTCTGAGTTTATTGAATTCTACTAACCCTTCTTCATTATATCTCATTTTAGCTTGTGCTTGGACCTGAAATAATGACTCCGCCAAAGAAAATAAGCCATCAAAATCGACTTCCTTATGATCAAACTTTGTGAGTTTGGCCTATTCAAGCACATTGTAGACAACTTTTCTTGGGTCAAATCGCCTATTAGGAATGGTGGCGAGATTTAGCATATTTATCTTTTCCGCTTCCTTCTCTGCATGCTTATAGTCATGCAGAGTATAAACACCACACCGTAGAGGAAGAGGAGGCCAAACCTGCTTCTTTGAAGTCCTCAGAGTCTTGGTTGCTCCTACGGACGTAATCTGATAGGCTAATTCTTTACCCAATAGCTTGTCGGGTATGTACAAGGGAAGGACATGAGGCCTGGCAAGGCTGCCAAAAATTCTTATGTATGTGAATTTATCCTCTCCAAACCAGTTTCCTAGAGCGGTTAGGTCAATCTCTGCTTGTGAAGAAATCTTCGGAGCAGGCTTGTCAAAAATGGCATAGTAAATGGGCAACATAAAACCATTACAAACATGATACAGGTGGTCCTTATAATGTGCTTTCCATAGCTTCTGGTCATAAATGTAAATCAGCATGGGGTCTTGTGGAGTCCATCTCCACCCCAGCACAAGAAATTCAGAGTTGAAACAAAGAGTATCTAAAATATAGGCACTAAAATAAAAAGGAGGAATAGACCTATCGGTGACGCGAGTTTTATTTCTAAACTCAATAATAGCAGTGGCTAACTTATCGGATAATATATTTCCCCAATCCATTATCTCACTATTGACTGCTGCTTCCACTAAAGAAACCATTTCAATTGAGAATTTTGCGGAATCATGTAATCCCCAAATCCTACACATCATTGCCATGGCGTAACAGTAAGGAGAACATAATGAATCGACAGAGTACTTACCCGAAGATTAATGCTTACGCCTTGCGGGGTTCTTTCTTTATTCCTGAATAGGTGTTGATTCAGTTTCATTCTCACTTCTGAACTTCTCCAGAAATGCTTTTTTGTATTTCTTCTGTGGTTCAGGCAAGTGGTACATTTTTCTCAAATCATTAGGTTGAAACGAGTCGAAGACTCTCCTGTTGACTGTGAAAAATGTTCTATTCGTAACAGGGATTTCCTCAACTTCCCACCACACTACATCTGTATACGGAAGAATTTTCTCTCAAGTTGCTATTCGGTGTAGATAGGAGTCGGCTAAATACTTTAGGGTAGCTTCTGACTTTCTTGTTGAATCTGCAATAGCTTGCACTAATACCGTTTCAGGCTCTTCAGCTTCAATTAGATTATAGATGCTTTTCCAGCTAGTGTTGCTGAGGCCAAGACAGGTAGTGTCTGAAATCAATCCTTTCTTGCTTAGTCCTGGATCAACGGTAGATTGTCACCTGTTACTGCGGGAGCTGAAGCTGCTGCAAATCTCTTGGATTTCTTCCCCATTTGGCTTGAATTTGTTGCTTTGGCGGAGCTCTGCCCAGGAGATAAAATGAACGTAATACAGATAATAGGTGGTGTGAACCAAATATGAAAGAGTTATATCAATTAACGAGTAATGAAGGATTAGAATAATACTGCCGCAGATACAATCTCTGAGGAGATCTCGACATAACTGCTCCATTAATTGGCCACTTTAACCTATCAATCATTTAAATGTCCATCATACTGTTTATTCACCAAATAATTCATTCAAGCGTGGCTTTTATTTTTGGCGAATAATCATAAGTGAATCGCTATCAGGAACGGGAAGGCTTTTAATAATAATCTAACATAATATACCCAAGCCTTTTCATTATTTTTTGAAATTCGTGCTTAGCTTTATCGCAATCGGAATCGGAGAAATGCTTGAGTGGTAATATTTGTGTCATTCCAAAATCCCCGATGGCGATACAACTTATTTGTATTGGGAGTTTTAAAAGGTGTCTTTAACTTGTGTGCGCTACACACCCTGATTACCGATAGCGATATCGCATCGGAGAAAAGTGAGAGGGCCTTTTGTTACACTTGCTTGTCTTTCCCGATATTCGATAGTTACTCACTTTTCAGATCGGGGTATACCAATGGGTCTTTTCGTTATGCATCCCTTGTTGTTGCGATATGCGATCTTGCGATCGCTTTATCGCAATAATAAAGAATTATATATTTATTTTATAAGACCGATTTATGTTTATTCAAAAGGGTTTATAATGTATTGTTTCTTTCGGACCTTTTGATGAAGGATGAGTTGATACCAATTTTATTCATAAATCTAAAAAGGGACCCATTTCATATTATAGTTAAAGATAAAATTTTATTTAATGGGTGGTTGTTGTACAGCACAACGCTACAAAAATTCCATTTGAATGTCAAGTATAAGAAGGACAGAACCAATAATTTTGCAGACTGCCTCAACCAACCACTGATCATGGCATTTACCACAGTGGTCAACTCTTGTGGGCACGAGACTTCTTATTGGCCACTTCTCTACAAAAGCGACACAGAATTCAGCCACACATACCACACGCTCTTGGAGGATCAGCATGTTTTATATTTTCACCTCCAAGATGCCCTATTATGCCACCTTGGACACCTTTTTTTTCCTTCAAGTGAGCATGCCAAGATGATTTGGGAAGTACACTATAGTTAGGTCGTTGGGTATTTTGGGATAGAGAAAATGGTGGCACAAATGGAGAAGTATTTCTATTGGCCTAATATTTGAAATGATGTCGGGAAGTACATCAGATCCTACACTGTCTATGCCATTGCCAAACCAACCATCAAGAAGCAAGGCTTCTATACTTCGTTTCCTACCCGTAGTCAACCTTGGAAATCCATCTCCATGGAATACATGTTGGGGCTTCCTTCTACTAAGCATTGTAGCGACTGTGGTTTTGTGGTAATTGACAAATTCACGAAGATAGCCATTATGGCGGCCTTCAAGAAGAATATCACAACAGAAGCCACTGCTAAACTATTCTTTGAACAAGTGTGGGTAAACTTTTGGATCCCACAGTCTATCATCTAAATTCAGGATAGTAGGTTCCTTAGTACATTTTGGTCCAGTCTTTGGTCGATGCTAGACACCAATCTCACTAAGTCCATAACTTTCCATCCCAAAACTGATGGCTACATAGAGGTCATCAACAAGATGATCATACACATTCTATGCATGTACAACTCAAAGAATCTATGCACATGGGACGAGAGCCTCCCCTATGTCTAGCACAGCTATAACCAGGTGTTGAGATCCAAAACGGCCTTTCCCTTAGCAACTTTTCTCATCCTTCCTTCCTTGCTTTTCCATGAAAAATGCATCCTTATCATCAAAAACCATTATACATTGCCTCAAGGAGTATATTTCAGTGACTTACATGTTATACGGTTATGTTTTTTATTGGAATACGTTTTTGTCTTTTAGCTACATAACGCAACCATACTCTACAACTAATAAGTTGCTCTGTAGCTACTTCCATGCTTTTGCAAGTTATAGGTGTTAAGAGGGGAAAAGGACAACATGGGTAGCTTGGAAAATAGTAGGGCATGGATTGTATCTTATTCATCAGGCCTAGATCGATAAGGAAGACACCGGTCAAAGGGAAGTCAAACATAGAAAACTAAGGCAAACAGGACTATGTTCTGCACACGTTTCTTAATGATGGGATCCGAAGTGATTTCCTGAGGCCACAGACTTCATCTACCACCTACAAAAACCGAATCCAACAACCATTATCGTAGATTTATGTTTCCAAGTAATCAAGGACAAGAATTTCACATACTTGTCTGCCTACATGTTTTGCTATAGCTTATTTTTCTTCTTAAAACATTTGTATAATTTCTCTATAAATACTTGTGTGAAGAACACAAAACAAGTTTGATTTGGCTCATCTGTTAAGTTTAGATTTCCACTCTCTAGTTTGAATAACTCATTCTATGTCTTAATATAAAGACTGTGTTTCATGGATTCCAGAAAGCGTTGTTGGAGTGTTGATTAAGTGCATATAACCCGAGACCTTTATAGAGGGCCCCTGCGCTGGTTAAGGGTACATTTTATTTTTGTTTTGTCTTTCAATAGTTAAACTATAAATTCATTGTGTTTTTCCATGATGTTTATAACCATTTTGTAACTTTGTTCATAGTACAGTTTTTGTCATCTTCTTATTAACTCAAAATAGTTTTATTCTAGCACATAATAGTTCTTTCGTTTCACTAAGTTTTAATTCCTTATCAATAGCTTGAAGTTGAGTTCAATAGCGTAGAGCAATTCATTTCGTTTGTTGTTGATTAGTCTTTAGATTTTGAATTAAACTGATCAATGCCATTTTATTGTTAGTTTAATAACTCATGTTGTAAGTGAATGTTTCTAAAAGCCCTTTCAGTTGATGGTTCATCTTAAAACTAAGAGGTGAAATATTTCATTTATGAACGAGTCTTTCTCTTCAATTTTATGTTTACTTTGTCTTAGAACAATGAAGTATGGAATCCCTCAAAATGTTATCACAAGGAGGTTGTTCTCCCAAAATTGTGTAGCATAGGGTGACATAGCACTTCATTTAGTTTCTTTATACTAGATTAGTTGCAATTTCATTTTCAATCCTAGTTTTAGTTTCTCTTAGAACAATGAAGTATTGAATTCCTCAAAATGTTATCACAAGGAGGTTGTTCTCCCAAAATTATGTAGCAGAGTGACAAAGCACTTCATTTAGTTTCTTTATAGTAGACTAGTTGCAATTTCATTTTCAATCTTAGTTTTAGTTTCTCTTATAACAATGAAGTATTGAATTCCTCAAAATGTTATCACAAGGAGGTTGTTCTCCCAAAATTTTGTAGCAGAGTGAGAAAGCACTTCATTTAGTTTCTTTATAGTAGACTATTTTCAATTTCATTTTCAATCTTGGTTTTAGTTTCTCTTAGAACAATGAAGTATTGAATTCCTCAAAATGTTATCACAAGGAGGTTGTTCTCCCAAAATCATGTAGCAGAGTGACAAAGCACTTCATGTAGTTTCTTTATAGTAGACTAGTTGCAATTTCATTTTCAATCTTAGTCTTTCATTTAGTTTTGCCGCAATTTCATTTTCAGATTTTCATTAAGTTTTGATTTTTCCATAGACTAGACAGTAGTTGTAATCCCATTTTCAGTATTTCATTTTTGGTTCATCATAGATAGCTGCAATCTCATTTTCAGTTTTAATATCTCATTTAAGCTTTGGTTTTGTAATTGGTAGTTGCAATTTCACTCTTAAGTCCTTTTAGTTCATGATTGGGAATCAATAATAAATAGCAAGAATATAAACTCTGTTTTTTTTCTTTTTTTGATTGAAAGCTTTACTTTGAAATCTGACTTTAAGCACTCTTAGTTTTCCTTTCATTTCTTTAGTAGAAGTAAATACATTCTACATCATTAGGGATTAAAGGATTAAAAATCCCAAAACAACTTAAAACTCAAAAACACTGAAGTAGGAAGGGCCATCTAGCACATATAGTGTACTACACTTTATCAATTTACGATACCTAGATTGATGATCTATGTAGAGCAATTTAGGACACTAAATTGACCAAACATTTTGGCGCCATTGCCTAGGAAGTGTAACTAGGTAGCCTTATCTCTTACATTCATAAAAAAAAAAAAAAAAAAAAAAAAAAAAAAAAAAAAAATGGCATGCATAGAGAAAGAGATTCTAGGTGTAGATTTATAGCTAGGGGAAGAAGTTCAATTCCCACAACTCCACCTACTCCACCAAGAATTAGAATGGACACACCTCCATCCCGGACTCATACTCCCAGACATAAGATTCTTGGAATTCAAAGGGCAGAAACTCAATCAGAAGATTCTCCTGCATCATCCACCAAAGCGGTCCTAGGAGGGAAGACCTTTTTCACCTCCATGGGGGAGCTTATTGTAGTTGAAGAACTAGGAATACCTAGTGAGGAAGAAGAAGTAGGAATTCCCTTTCATAGTCCATTAATAGAAGAAGCAAAGGAAGAGGGAGTAACCTTGCAAGTTGAGCCCTATACTGACTCTGAAGAAACTATAATGGCAGAAGAAGAACAAGATGGAGAATTCTCACTATTTGGAGGAGGGCGTAGAGGGAGAGGTAGAGGAAAAAGGGGAGGAGGTAGAGGTAAAAATGGAGGAGGCAGAGGAAATAGGAAAGTAGATAACTCATTTAGATTCCCTATAGTGGATGAGGAAACATATACCACAATGAAAAACATCTCATTATCTGTCCTCCCGAACTTTTATGGGTTGAGAAGTGAGGATCCTGAAACATTTTTGTTTGATTTGAAGTCTTGTGTAGAACTTATGACTATCTAGAAGACTCTCAAAAAATAAAATTGTTCCCTTCAACACTAAAAGGAGCTACTTTGAAATGGTTTATGGGGTTAGTCACTCAATCCATTAGAACTCGGAATGACATGAAACAAGCATTTTTGGATAGATAATTGGATTATTGTATGCCTACCAATCATAAAGATGAGGTGTTCAAAATGATGCAAAAATAAAATGAAAACTTAGAGGATTTGCTTGAGAGATTCAACTATAATTTGAAAAGAGAAAAAATGAACAATCTAGATGAAGAAACTTTGAAATCTCTTTTGTTGAAGACCATTAGAGATGAATGGATAGATATCATTAACATGATGGGGAAGGGAGATATCTTTCAAATTCCATTGAGTGACATAGCAGAACTACGGATTCATCTCTCAAGAGGGAAATCTAAAACTGGGAAAGGGCCAAGAGATCCTTCTCTTGTTAGAGAAAAAAAATTTGCAATCAGATCTGTAAGTAGGGCAGAAATTGGCATTATGCATGATGAGTTTAAAATTGAAATTTTAGGGAGCCTTAGTGAGAAACTAGGCACCCTTAAAATTCAAAACAAGAAAAAAATAGAGGTTGATTCTTTAGCCATATTTTTTCCAAAATACAGAAAGAAACATGCTCTAAGGGAATGCCCTTTAGATGCAAAAATTGTAGAAACTTGTATGATTTGTTCAGAAAGTCATGAGAGCAAGGATTGTCCCTCAATCCTAGGGCTTAAGGCTGTCTTTCAAGAGGAAACAGTTCCAAATCCTACAAAACCTCTTTGTTTTGTTGCAATAAGACCTTGCAGGGGCCAAAAAATCAAGGATTTAACAATCCAATATATTTTCAGCCCCCACCAAACTAGAATTCTTGGCAGCAACCTTGGCCTCAACCTCAATCTCAATATCAATCTCAACCGTGGGCACAAGGTGTACAAAAGCCTTATGGGAGATTTGCTCAATATTATCAATATCCTCCATCTTATCAGAGTTATCCTCCCCCACAAAATCAGAAGAAAAATCAGTAACCACAACTTCAAAATCAGAATCCTCAACTTTCATTACCATTTCCACAACAACCTCCACAACAAAGTCAAAATCCTCAACTCTTACTTCCATTTCAACAAAAACCAAATCAGTTACTTGCCCAACCATTGCCAATCCCCAATAATAAAAACACTCAAAATGCTTACATGGTAGAAGGACAACAATTTCCAACCTACATGATTACTCCTATAAATCTTAATTATGTTCAAATTAGATCTGGTAGGATATTAGAAAAGGAAAAACCTTCTATAGTCATTCAAGAACAATATAATTCTGAAGAGGATTCTCTAAAAGTCAATAAATGTTTTCCTTTTCCTCTACTTCTACACCTCCTTTTCCTGAGAGATTACAAACTGATAGAGGGGTAGAAAAACAGATCTTGTTGCCCAATTATGATTTTGTAGATGAATTGAAGAATGTTTGTATAAAAATTCCTTTGTTACAAGCCATTAGAGAAATTCCAATTCTAGCCAAGACAATAAAGGAGTTGAGCATCAAAAGACTAGGAAGAAAACCAAGAGAAACAAGAAGAATTCACCTGGTAGGAAAGATAACAGAAATCATGATGGGAAAGATTTCCATGCAAAAATATGTGGATCCAGGAAGTCCAATTGTCAAGACACATATAAATGGGATTCAAATCTCAAACACATTGATTGACTTAGGGGCAACAATAAACATTATGAGTAGACAAACTATGGAGCAGCTTAAACTTCCTAATCTTCTTTACACACCTACCTTGCTACAACTTGCAGATAGATCAGTAATCAAACCAGATGGTGTGCTAGAATATATTTCAGTATCCTTATATTCTTGGGAATATCCTATTGATTTCATGATTTTAACTCCCAATAATCTAGGAGGACACCCACTCACATTAGGAAGACCTTGGCTGGCCATAGCTGATGCTTTTATTAGTTGTCGATCTGGTGACATGTATATTTCTAATGGTAATTCAACAAAGAGATTTACTTTGTATCCTCCAGCAAAAGCAATCATAGAAATACATGACAAGGAATGGATTGATAAAGAAGATCATATTCAACCTCTCTTTACTATGTCAGAAATTAGTGAAGATAGTCAAATTTTGAACACATTGGAAAATTTAGAAACATCTTCAGAGTATGATCATGCACAATTCCAGGAAAAATCTAATGTTGAATACTTGTCATCTAGGCAGATTTCTCTCTATTCTATGGAAGATTTTGGTAGCTCTACAATTGAAATTTTTCCAGGTAGGACATTGAACATAAACAAAAACTTGGAGAAACTACAACAAGAAGAGCTAACCAAAATATTACAAAAACATTCTGTTGCATTTGCATGGGGGTACACTGACATGAAAGGTATTGATCCTAAGACTTGTATTCATCATATCTATATTGAGGAAAACAATAGACCAATCAGACAACCTCAAAGAAGAATGAATCCAAATCTTAGGGAAATTGTGAAAGAAGAGCTCCAAAAATTACTCAATGTAAACTTCATTTACACAATTTAAGATAGCCAATGGGTTTCTCCTTTGGTAATTGTGCCTAAAAAGAATGGTAATTGAAGGGTGTGCATTGATTACTGAGAATTTAATAAAGCAACCTTGAAATATCACTTTCCTTTTCCCTTTATAGATCAGGTGTTAGACACATTAGCAAGTAAAAAGTATTTCTCACTCTTGGATGGTTTTAGTGGTTATAATCAAATTCAGGTAGCACCTTAGGATCAAGATAAAACCACATTTACTTGTCCATGGGGAACTTTTTCCTACCGAGTACTTCCTTTTGAATTATGTAATGCACCAGCAACATTCCAAAGAGAAGTACTAGGAATTTTTTCTGATCTAATACATGATTATGTAGAGGTATATATGGATGATTTACAGTCTATGGTAACACATTTGAAGAAGCTTTGTAAAATTTGGAAAAATTCCTTAAAAGATGTAAAGAAATAAACCTTTCACTAAGCCATGAAAAATGATTTATGATGTTTACAAAAGATATTGTTTTAGGACATCACATTTTAGGAGATGGGATTAAAGTTGACAAATCTAAAGTTGAAGTCATCTCTAAGTTATAAATTCCAAATTGCCAAAGGGATGTTAGAAATTTTCTAAGATTTACAGGATACTATAGAAGATTTCTAGAAAGCTTCACTAAAGTAGCATCTCCACTCTTCAAATTGCTTACAAAAGATTATGAATTCAAGTGGAATCTTGATTGCCAACTAGCATTTGAAACCTTGAAAGAAAAAATATATGAAGCACCTATCTTAAGAGGACCAAATTGGAAACTTCCTTTCCATATTTCTACAGATGCTTTAGATACATCTCTGGGAACGGTATTGGGACAAAGAGATTTGATTCCTTATGCCATTTACTATACAAGTGAAAATTTGACTCCCACTGAGTTGAATTATACTGTGACTGAAAAAAATTCTTAGTTGTTGTTCATGCAATTAACAAGTTCAGACACTATATAACATGCTATGAAACCTTTGTTCATACAGATTACTCTGCAATTAGATATTTGATGAATAAACCTATTACTAATGGTAGAGTTATAAGATGGCTTTTACTTTTGCAATAATTCAACATTATTGTGCTAGATAGACCCAGAAAACAAAACATAGTTGCTAATTTCTTGTCCAGGATTCAGAATATCAAAAAAGACTCTCCGGTTGAAGATAAGTTTCCTAATGAATATCTCTTTGCAATAACTACTCAAACTCCTTGGTTTGTAGATATTTCTAAATACTTGGTTACAGGGAAGTTACCTTCACATTTATTTCCTAGAGAGAAAAGAAAGATTATTCAAGATAGTGCAAGATATTCATGGATCAATAACGAATTGTATAAAACAGGGCTAGATCTTATGATCAGAAGGTGTGTGAGGGAAGATGAAATGCCTGATATTCTCAAAGAATGTCATGATGAGCCGTGTGGTGGAAACTTTTCTAACAAGAGGACAGCTTATAAAATCCTTTCTTTAAGATATTATTGGCCATCCATCTTCAAATATGCTAAAGAATATGTCAGAAGGTGCGACAACTGCCAAAGGGTAGGGAAACCTGCTCCCTCAAATGAAATGCTATTACAACCTCAACCACTTATCGAACCCTTTGAAAAATGGGCTTTAGAATTTATTAGACCTATTAATCCTCCATCCAAGCAGCAAAAGTATATATTTGTATGCACTAATTATGTTACCAAATGGGTAGAAGCCAAAGAATTATGTTTTTCTAACGAAAAAATTGTGGTTAGTTTTATTTTTGAGGATATTTTTACTCGCTTTGGTGTTCCAAGAGAAATTGTGACAGATCAGGGATCTCAATTCACATCCAACATGATGGAGAGGCTTATGGATTATTACAAGATCAAGCATAGGAAATCCACTCCCTATCATCCACAAGCAAATGCTCAAGTGGAGTTTACAAATAAATTGATTGAAGGAATCCTCACCAAGACCGTGCATCTACATAGAAGAGATTGGGCAGAAAGGCTTCCTAAAGCCTTATGGGCCTATAGAACTACATGGAGGCATACAATGGGACATACACCTTATGAACTTGTTTATGGGAAGCAACTCTTGTTCCCCATAGAGTTCCAAGTCAAAACTTTCAAGATGGTAGTCCAATTGGGGATGTATTTGTCAGAAGCTCAAAAGCATAGACTGGAACAATTGAATGAACTTGATAAAATCAGACAAGAAGTTGTTCAAAGGGCTGGTCCAGTCCAAAAACAGAGGACTAAATGGCATGACAAATATATCAAGGACAAGAAGTTTCAAGAGGGAGATTGGGAATTGTTATTTGATTCAAAGTTTAAATATTTTCAAGGGAAGTTTCAAATTCATTGGCTTGGGCCATATGAGATTGAAATAGTGTTCAGCAATGGAGCAGTAAGGATCAGAACAATAGTTGAAAATCAAAATCCTCTCCTTGTGAATGGTCATAGATTGAAACTTTATCAAAAACCAATCTCAAAGGAGGAGTTCATCAAGATCTTTTAGAACAATTCTGAAATGAAGTTGGTGAAGAAGAATCCTTCTTCTCCACCAACTTAGTCTTTGTTTTTCCTATCTAAAAAATATATAATAATAATAATAATAATTGTATAAGGTTGAAAACCAATCACTGATTGGCATGCTTATACAAAAAATACATGGTGAAAATCAGAAGACTCTGACACCCTATATTTTCCATTTCTTTTCTAGAAAAAAATGGTGACTCATTATGCATTTTGCAATTCATTGTTTTATCTCATTTCACTCTGTTTTACTTTTGCAAGTTTCACTTCACTCCATTACCATATTCCACCAATAAATTTTCCTCTCCGGCATTTCTTCCATCTCCATTTTTCATTTATCATCTTGTCATATTTTCACTCATACAGCCATTTCCATTCCATTCATTCATAAGCCATATTTTGTTCTCTAATTTACATTCTGCAGTTGTTTCCACGTTCTGCAATTGTTCCCATTTCGTAACTAATCCTGTTCTGTAGCCAATCTGATTCTGCAGCAACAGTTTAATTATTATTCCAAGCACAAAGAGGTGAGTTCATAATGAAATCTCATATGCAGTTAATTAAGGAGAGAACAACTTTGAAGACCAATCACATCTAAGCACCTGTGGAAGCAAACAACAAGATATTAGCAAGAAGAAGGTAAGTTTCCAAAGGTAGAAACAAAAACTTATCAAAAATCAATACAAAAACATAAGTTTGTATAACTTGTGTAATCACATGACTCCTTGATTTATCATTAAGTGATTTGATTGCCATGATGATTCCACCACAACTTCCGTCTTCAATGCCAAACAGTCTAATGATGCAATCTCTGTTTTAAACTCAAATGACTCGTACTTAACTAGACTTCTATAACACACCTGTTAAATGGTTAGATTAACGACATGAACTATTTGAATACGACTCTTCAAAACCCTAACTCTTCATTTATTACACCAAGTTTTTCTCTTATACTTCCATAGCCTTTTTTTGCATACAATTACTCTGTTTTCATATATTTTGTGCATACAAACACTTTGTTACCTTGTGTACACAATCACTTTGTTTCCACACATCTTATGCATGCAACTACTCTATTCTCATATATCCAGTATATATAGTCACTTTATCTCATACTCATAGTCATTCTGCTTCCATATATTCTGTCATTCTGTCTCCATATCCATAGTTATTTTTGTTTCTATATACCAGTTGCTTCACTGCCATATACATAGTACTCTTTACGCAGTCACTCCATTTCTCAAACAGTGAAGGGAATTTTGAAGAATAACCGAGAATAGAGGTGATGGGGCTCATTGTTAGAACTGAACCCATAGGGGTGAAGTACATGGAGTTATCTATAGCTGAAAGGAATGTTACAGAAGGCTGATTGGTTGAATTTCATTGAAAAATTCAACGGTTACCATAAAGAAATCACCCAAACTTTTGCCAGGTTTTTTGATGGAATGGACGTAGAAATAGGTGACATCCAATTTGCAGTTACCGAGTCCTTTATCGCTAAAGCAACAGAGCTCCCAAGGCTAGGAGAAAGGTGGTTCAAGAAAAAAGAGTTTCGTGATGAATCCTGGAAGGAAATTCTCAAAAATCCATGTATGGACACTTGAATTTTTAGAAAAGGGATTCCACTCTCTGCACTTAAAGACAAATGGGTAGCATGTTGCTAATTTTGCAAAAGTTTATTACATGTGAAGGGAGGTTTGGTTCTATGTATGTATATCACATACAACTGTTAATGAATTTTCTAGAAGATGGAACCCTCAATCTCCCATTTTTACTGTTGAATAGTTTGAGAAGAATGGCAACTAATGTTCATAAGAAATTTGAAGTAATAGAAACCACTCTATATCACCATGGGCTAGTAAAACTTTTGGTCGAGTTTCACTTAAGAAGTGTAGGGGACACATGCGAGGACCTTTTTGGTAAGAAAATTCTTCCAAGCCACTCCAGAATTACATGAGGGAAGTCCTGTAAAAAGGATTAGGAGAAGGAAGACTAGTCGCATCATTCAAAACACCCCTGAAACTTCAGTACACAAAAATAATGAAGAAGCGCAAATCTCTGAAACATTAACAGAAATCAAAAAGCAGATAAAGAAAAGGAGAAAAATGAAAGAAAAGTTTGAGGAAATCCACAAGGATATCCCTAAACCTTCATCACCTAATAAGGATGAATATTCTCTTTCTGAGAGACTAATCAAAATCAGAGAATAGGTCAAGAAAGAAAAAGAGAAAGAAATAGGAAACATGTTACAGAGGGAGAGATCATAGACTTCCAAAACTTGAGGAGGAGTTCTAGGCTCAAGGGAAAAGTGAAGAAAATGAAATGAAAAGAAACTTGGTTTATAGATTTAGAGGGAGGAACTCCAGCTCAGTTCCCTGACAATATTCCATATGAGCAAATCCCACAGAACTCTCCTCACAAAACTTTGAGAGCAACCCAAGAAGAGCCTCTCCACGAATTGATCCAATCCAACAACAAATTTATGACTACATAGATTCATTGGAGAAAAAGAGTACATTAGTAGACCCAGGCACTTTAGCTAATCCCAAGCAGCCTGCCACATCACAAGAAATTTTAACTAGCTCACTTAAACATGAGATCTATGAGATAGCAGTTCTAAATAGGCACATCCAAAGAGAAAATGAAGCCTTAAAAGAACATAACAAGTTGGATAAGATTATCCATGACAACACTATGCTTCACTTGGATTTATGGCACAAGAAGAATAGAAAACTAAAAAGGAATAACAAGAAGCTAAACAAGGCTCTCATTAACCTCAAGTACTGATTTCTCATGAGGAAGCTAACGATGGCAGTTGGTGTAAAGAAAATCAAGAAGAGGTTGGATGTTTTGGTTGTAGTCTCAGAAAAAATGTAGTAGGAGGAGGTAGTTCAGAATTTTGATTGCATGGGGACATGCAATAGTCTTGTAGTGGGGGTATGTTGAGCTCCAAAACTGCCTTTCCCTTAGCAAATTTTATCATCCTTATTTCTTTGTTTTTCCATGAAAAATGCATCCTTATCATCAAAAACCATTATACATTGCCTCAAGGAGTATATATTAGTGATTTACATGTTATACTATTATGTTTTCTATTGTAATAATTTTCATCTTTTAGCTACAGAACGCAACCACATTCTGCAACTAATCGATTGTTTCGCAGCTACTTCCACGGTTTTGCAAGTTCCAGGTGTCAAGAGGGGAAAAAAAATACATGGGTGGCTTAGAAAATAGCAGGGCATGGATCGTATCCTATTCATATGGCCTAGATTGGTAAGGAAGACTCTGGTCAAAGGGAAGTCAAACATAGAAACCTAAGGCAAACAAGACTCTATTCTGCACACATTTCTTAGTGATGGGATCTGAAGCAGTTTCCTGAGGCCACGGACTCCATCTACCACCTGCGCAAACCAAATCCAACAACCATTACCATAGATTTATGTTTCCAGGCAACCAAGGACAAGAATTTTGCATACTTGCCTACCTACATGTTTTGCTGTAGCTTCTTTTTCTCCTTAAAACAGTTGTATAATTTCTTTATAAATACCTGTGTGAAGAACATAGAACAAGTTCGATTTGGCTCATGTTTTAAGTTCAGATATCCACTTTGTAGTCTAAATAACTCATTCTCTATTTTAATATGAAGATTGTGTTTCATGGATATCTGAAAGCATTGTTAGAGTGTTTATTAAGCGCATATAACCCGAGACCTTTGCAGAGGACCCCTACACTGGTTAAGGGTACATTTTATTTTATTTTTGTCTTTCAGTAGTTAAATTGTAAATTCATTGTGTTTTACCATGATGTTTATAACCATTTTCTAACTTTGTTCATAATGCAGTTTTTGTCATCTTCTTATTAACTCAAAATAGTTTTATTCCAACATAGAATAGTTCTTTTGTTTCACTACTTTTTAGTTTCTTATCAAGAGCTTGAAGTTGAGTTCAATAGTGTAGAGTAATTCATTTCGTTTGCTTTCATTAGTCTTCGGATTTTGAATTAAATTAATCAATTCCATTTTATTGTTAATTTAGTAACTCATGTTGTAAGTGAATGTTTCTAAAATCCCTTTCAGTTGATGGTTCATCTTAAAACTAAGTGGTGAAATATTTCATTTATGAATGACTCTTTCTCTGCATTTTTATGATTACTTTTTCTTAGAACAATGAAGTATGGAATCCCTCAAAATGTTCTCAAAAGGAGGTTGTTCTCCCAAAATTATGTAGCAAATTAACAAATCACTTCATTTAGTTTCTGTATAGTAGTATGATTACTTTTTCTTAGAACAATGAAGTATGGAATCCCTCAAAATGTTCTCAAAAGGAGGTTGTTCTCCAAAAATTATGTAGCAAATTAACAAATCACTTCATTTAGTTTCTTTATAGTAGACTAGTTGTAATTTCATTTTCAATCTTAGTTTTAGCTTCTCTCCGGACAATGAAGTATTGAATTCCTCAAAATGTTATCACAAGGAGGTTGCTCTCCCAAAATTGTGTACCAGAGTGACAAAGCACTTCATTTAGATTCTTTATAGTAGACTAGTTGCAATTTCATTTTCAATCTTAGTTTTAGTTTCTATTAGAGAAATGAAGTATTGAATTCCTCAAAATGTTATCACAAGGAGGTTGTTCTCCCAAAATTGTGTAGCAGAGTGACAAAGCACTTCATTTAGTTTCTTTATAATAGACTAGTTGCAATTTCATTTTCAATCTTAGTTTTAGTTTCTCTTAGAACAATGAAGTATTGAATTCCTCAAAATGTTATCAGAAGGAGGTTGTTCTCCCAAAATTGTGTAGCAGAGTGACAAAGCACTTCATTTAGTTTCTTTATAGTAGACTAGTTGCAACTTCATTTTCAATCTTAGTCTTTCATTTAGTTTTGTTGCAATTTCATTTTCAGTTTTTCATTAAGTTTTGATTCTACAATAGACTATACAGTAGTTGTAATCCCATTTTTAGTTTTAATATCTCATTTAAGCTTTGGTCTTGTAATTAGTAGTTGCAGTTTCACTCTTGAGTCTTTTTAGTTCATGATTGGGAATCAATAATAAATAGCAAGAATAGAAACTTTGTTTTTTTCTTTTCTTGATTAAAAGCTTTACTTCCAAATATGACTTTAAGCACTCTTAGTTTTCATTTCATTTTTTTAGAAGAATTAAATGCATTGTACATCATTAGGGATTAAATGATTGAAAACCCCAAAACAACTTAAAACTAAAAAAAACTGAAGTAGGAAGGGCCATCTAGCACATATAGTGCACTACACTTCATCAATTTACGATACCCGGATTACTAATTTATGTAGAGAAATTAAGGACACTAAATTGACCAAACACTAGGCTCTCCATAGCTTGACTAGCCACAACCCTTTTCAAGTAGGCTTGGGATTCCAGACACTATGTCCCATTGATGTGGCCATACCATTTATAGCTACTTAGGAAGATTCGGCTCATGTCCAGTCCGAAGCTGATAAGGCAAACAGATTCATTGAGCACATCCAACATATCCTCTAGAAGGTCCATGACATTATGGATAAATCAAATGCCAAGTACAAGAAGATATATGATCAACATCACATGCCACACAAGTTTTAGGTGGGCGACAATGTCTAGTTTCATTTGTAAAACGAATGCCTTAATGGAGCCTATCAGAAACTCAAACCACTCTGATATGGTCCTTACACTATTACCAAGGTTGTGGGAGACAATACATTTGACCTTAACATTCTCCATTCCTTGGCCTGCACCTATTGTTCAATGTGGACCACCTTTGACCATACTTCCGACCATTGCTAGACACATAAGACATTAGAACATCTCACACCTACAGAGTTAAATCCAGATTGCATTCAACAAGCCACGATTGATCAGATCATGTACATGTAGATTAAGAACACCCGATAGCAAAGGATCCAACTATTTCAAGTTGTCAAAGTAGGCCAGCTCCTTCACCAAGGAAAGTGGCTCACCAAGGATGAAGTTCAACAGAAGTTTCCTCATCTCATGGAGGAACTCAACGCAATGGGACCATTGTTTCCTAAGGGGGGAAGAATGGTCTAGGTGGATATTGGTGGCCACCCACCCAAGAATAATTTTAGGGGCGAATGTTCGCCCTTTGGCGAAATTAAGGGGTTTTAAATTTCTAGTGGGTGAATATTTTGTATCATAGTACATTTTTACAAATCACCTCAAATAGCCCACCTTATTTTAAGGGAGAGGGTAAAAAAGGTAAATTTAGCCCTTGAAATTAGGAGTTACAACCTTCCATTCGCCCATTTTCAAGAATAGGTTTTATTTAAGTGAATCCATTCGCCCATTTTCAAGAATAGGTTTTATTTAAGTGAATCCTATGGGCCAAATACCATATTTATAAAAGAGATATGGTAAATTAATAAAAATATAAATAAATGAGAGGTATGGTAAATAAATAAACATTTTTTATATTTACTCCATAAGTCACCTTATATACATGTAAGGATGTAAACAAATAAAAATATAAGTAAAGTGGAGGTATGGTAAATAAATAAAACATCTTTTTATACTTACTCAAAAGGTATGGTAAATAAATAAAAATATAAATAAACTAGATGCATGGTAAATAAATAAAACCTCTTTTTATATTTAGTCCATAACCCTAGTTCTATTTATGAAGGCTCAAGAAAGAGGTTTTATTTAAGTGAATCCTATGGGCCAAATACCATATTTGTAAAAGAGGTATGGTAAATTAATAAAAATATAAATAAACGAGAGGTATGGTAAACAAATAAATTTTTTTTACGCCGTAAGGCATTTCCCTCTGAAATAAACTCCCCTCTCTGCACACCTGTCATCTTGTGCACCACAAGATTATATGTTAGATGATTGCAAAAGGTTAAGTCGTTTGATCAAGGTGGTTACCATTTTGTTGCAGAAATGGTTTTCAGAAACTTGATGTTCCTTCATTCTTCTCAGTTGGGTTTGGGATGAACAGACAGTTGTGATGCCTCACTCCAAATCTAAGGCCCATATTAGCGTGCGCCATTCGTCTAGCCCAAACCCTACTTTCTCACTCGTTTATGGGGCGGTTTGTTCCTGGTTTGTATTGTTTCTGTTCGTTTTCTATTCTGGTCTTGGATCTAGTCCTGTGTTAGTGGTTTCTTGCTCTCTCTTGTTCTATCAATTTTTCTTAAAATTCAATATGAGAAGATGGCTTCAGTAGATGTTGAGTTCTGATGCTTCATTGGAGGTCTTGCATGGTCTACTAATGACAGAAGCCTGCAGGAGGCTTTCAACCCCTATGGAAAAGTCGTGGAATCCAAGGTAAAGCCATTATTTGTGTATTAATCTCTCGAATTCTCATGGTCATGTCCATTTTGTCATAATTAGGGTTTATTATTTTTGGGGTTTGAATTTGATAGGTTTTATTAGGGTTTGCTTTTGGGGTTTTGAATTTTCACAGATTTAATAATTTTCTTAGGGTTTCTCAAAACTAGGGTTTTCTTCGAGGTTTTGGGTTTGACGAATAAAGTTCTTTTCTGAGGTTTTGTCTCTGGATTTGTTTTCTGCAGATTATAAGTGATCAGGAAACCAGTAGATCTCATGGATTTGGCTTCGTGGCCTTCAACGATGAGCAATCGATGAGGGACGCCATCGACGTAATGAATGGAAAGATGCTTGACAGGAGGAGCACCATTGTTAATCCAGCCCAGTCCAGAGGAAACGAGGGTAGTGGTGGAGGCAGTGGCTCTTGTGGCTATCGTAAGATGCCCAGATATGAAGTCACTGCTTGAATTTTTTGGGTTCTTAACAAATCTCCAGCACCTCAATCTCTCTCACTGCCGGAGTTTGCACAGGCTTCTCCTCGAGATTCACCATATAAAAATTCTTGGTTTTCATTTGTTGGACTGTCAGGAACTGTTACCTCAAGTCTCAGAATTTAGGTTTTTGCTGAAATTATCTAGCTTTCCCTTTGTTAGGCGGTTACTGTTACCTCAAGTCTCAGAATTTAGGTTTTTGCCAAAAATATCTAGCTTTCCCTTTGTTAGGCAGTTAAGAATTGGTCAATCACAATTTCAGATCAAATTTGTTTGTTTTCTTCTATTTTTTAACCCATAAAATTATTCTTTAGCTAATTGAATATTTTCTGATTGAGTTCTTAGGTTTGATGGGTCAATCCAGCTCTTCTTTAGCTCCTCCACCAATGGGGATTTTTCTGGAGAATAACGAGGTCAAAAAGTTTGGTGTGTATCCAGAGTGAGATCTTATTGTATATTTACCAGATGAATTCTTGGCCTCGATTTTCCAGAAGCTCACAAACGAAGATTGAAATGCTTGCTCCCTAATCTGTAGTAGATGGCACCGCATTGAATCGAAAAGCAGGAAATGCCTAGTTCTCCTTGTTCGAACTGAGCTTTCCTCCTTGTTTCTAGCCCTAATCGCTAGATTTGAACATGTGACTGTTCTAGCTCTGAAATGCTCCAGAAAATTTCCCAGTATTGACAACAAGGCACTTTCTTTAATTGGAAAAAGTTTCACTCATCTCAAGAAGATCAAACTAAAGGGATACATTGAGATTACTGATGAGGGTCTGGAGTCCTTCTCACTTGTACGTGTTCCTATTAAGAAATTTTCATGCGGGTAATGTGGATTTGGAGCAAAGGGTTTGAACTCAATACTTAAGAATTGCAATGAAATGGAAGATCTTACAGCTAAAAGACTTAGAAGATTAGATGTATAAATGGAAAGAATAGGGCCAGGGCAAGGTAAGCTATAGAGATTGTTCCTTAAAGATATTTATAACGGGCAGCTATTTGCCCCACTATTATCGGGATCCAAGTGTCTAAGGACGCTCATTTTATCATGGAATTTAGGGTCTTGGGATCAGTTTTTGGAAATTAGCACTAGAAACTTGCAACAGCTGACGGAATTGCAAATTGAAAACATGCATTTAGGTGATAGAGGTTTGATGGCTGTTTCAAAGTGCTCAAAGCTGGAAGTATTTTATATGAGCAAGGTGTCTGATTGTCCTGATCGAGGTATTTATGCAGTTGCAAATGGATGTAGGAAACTGAGAAAGGTGCACCTTGATAGTGGCAAGTCCAAAAGAATTGGCGAGGAAGGGTTACTATCCATTGCAAACAAATGTCATCAGATGCAAGAACTTGTCTTGATGGGCATTGCTATTTTGGTTGAGAGTTTGAGTGCCTTGGCTTCCAATTGCCCTGTGCTGGAAAGAACGACACTCTACAACAATGATAGTGTTGGGGACAAGGAGATGTCTTGTATTTCAGGTAAGTTGATAGCATTGAAGAAGCTATGCATTAAAAATTGCCCAATATCTGATGAAGGTCTTGTGACGATTGCCAATGACTGCCCTAGCCTTATAAAATTAAAAGTGAAAAGGTGTAAAGCAGTAACATCCAAAAGTGTTTGTCAGGTTCAGAAAAAAAGAGCCTCTCTAATCGTTGTTGTTGATGGTGGTTCACAGACAGCAGGAGAGGATGGTCAGAGTAGGTCTCTTCAGCTTGGGGATGACATAGTAATTAGAGAATCAACTCATGTGCTATGCAGAAGTAGAGGTCACTTAATCAAGACAAAATTGGGCACAACATCTTCCAATTTTCTCAGAGGGTCTTTTTCTGGTGGCCAGTCTCATGGCTAAGTTTCTGAGATAGATATATGAAAGGATGATTATTGTGTTTTATTGATTTACTTTTGATGATTCTCTCTTTGCAAGGAACCTCTACAATGCATGACTGTTGTGAATATCCGGAAATTCTTGTAGCCATTATTTGTAAACCTTTATATTCTATTCCAAATTGGATTATTTCCTAATAGGTCTACATGATGTTGAAGTTAGAGCCTATTTTGTTTCTTGTTGTAGGTACATGTTTCTGTTTCATCAGATCTATAATATGTAATTTGAAATCCAGTACCTCATATTGTATTTCCAGAACACTAATGTTTGTTTATGAAACTCAGTCATGTATCTTAGGGCTTCCTTGCAATGCCTGAAACAAAATTAAATTCCAGAATAGATCCATGCATCTTAGTGCATTTCACCATCTTTCAGTAAGCAGGCAATTCCTGTATTTGAAGATTCTTCCTTGTATAATCGGTCAGCCGACATTCAAAGTTTTGGCTACAGCATTTAGGTCTGTTTCCATTGGGTTGGTGATTTTTAACAATCTTAATTACATTTTTGACTTGTTTCAGGTGCATTCTACACTTGTCTTTGTACATGTAGAATTTTTTTGGCTATGCTTAATTTATCTAATTTCTATACTATCTCATGCTCTCTTTTTTCTTGGCCTTTGGTATTTCAATGCCTGAAAAGATGAATCCTGTCATACATGTTCTGCTTCATGGAGTTTGTTAACTATTAGGGAAGAGGTTATATGCTTGGCAACTTTTCTATTTTTCCTCTTATAAATTTGTATGTACCATTCTTATTTTTCCTCCTCTTATAAATCTGCATGTACCATTCTTTGAAAATAGTAGTTGTCTTTTTACTAGCCTTTGCATTTGCTCAGAAAAACTCTGCAATACATTTAACATCTAGGGTCAGATTGATGTTCGGCAACTATTCACAATTTGGGCATTGATATTTACTTGAACAATAGAAAGCAACACATATGTGATGGGATATTCTTCAATTGGCCTCTATATGCTATATAAAGATTATATGATCTTATTATGTGTCCTTTACAGACATAAAATTCAGAAGAACTGTGATTCATCCACACTATATATGTGTTGTCTTCCTGCGTGGAGGATTGGGTTCATTCTTTTACTTAAATCTGAGTTTTAGTCCGATGTTATTAAATAACACAAGTTAATGATGTTATATATTGAAAAAACAACATCGCCAAAAATGTTCATCTCCTCGTATGCCCTTTTAGGGACATGAATGTCCAAACAATCAAGACAATATTTTTCAAACATAACCATAACCATATGCCTATGTTGTTCATGTTGATTGCCACAACACCAAAAATGTTCATCTTATATGCCTTGTTAGGGCCAGGAATGTCTAAAATATAAAGACGGTATTTTTCAAACATAACCCTAACCCCTATGGCTATGTTGTTCATGTCGTATGTATTTGTTCCTTAAAGTTATTGCATTTAGGGTTAAATTAGAAAAAAACTTACTAATCTCTAAAATTTTAAATGCATATATTCCTTAATGTTATTGCATCTAGGGTTAAATTAGAAAAGAACTTACTAATCTCTAAAGAATTCTTACAAAAATGAATTTAATGCTACAGTTAGAGAATAAGTGTCACAATCTGGAATGTAGCATTCATAAATTCCATAAGAAGTTCAACATACTGCACCAGAAGGGGCTTCTAGGTTTGAAGGGAATTGGAGATAAGTTAGTGTAGCTAGAGAATTACCATCAAAAGTTATATTCCATAGCAAGAGATAAATCAAAATTTTCCACCATAAAGGGAACCATTACAGGTAAAGCTTCCATGGAAGGCTTGAAATTCGACTTACTGATCAAACATGAAATAAAGCATCTATTTATAATCAAGCATAGTTTCCATAAATATACTGAGGTGGATGAAACCTACATAAAGTTAATTAAATTCTCCACCCCAGATGAAGACAGATGGGATAAAATTTGTCAAATTCTTGAGTAAAACAGGTATTAATCTTCAGCCATAAAGCAACATTTTTCTCAGGTCGAGTCATCACCAACAATTCTTGAAGTCAATGTCATAGCTTCAACAATTATAATTTTCCTATATTCCTGTACTAATTTTGTAATCAATTTTTTGTATATTTTGTAGGAAATCTTGACATTTTAAATCAAGAGATTTTGATGAATTTGTATAAATACTTCATAATTCAAAGTACAAAGGGTTGAAACTCTTATGAAGAAAGTATATCCTTGATGTAAAGCTGTGCATGTACCGAGTGATCATTTTCATTAATACAAAAAGTTGTTCCAGGATTCCTGTGTCAGGCAA
>APFE030427343.1:78590-136506 GCA_000404065.3 Pinus taeda
GATAAAATCGCCTTCCATTTTTCCTATATACCATGGAGATTCGCCCATTTATTATATTTATAAATTTAGGGGGGGTTCTTAAAATTTTCCCTGCACCCACCTATTCCACTTGGACCCCCACCATTTTTTCTTTTGAATTATAAATTTCCTTATTTGTAGCAAAATTTACTATTTTTCGCAGTTTTTTAGTTCCTGAACTTCCGAAGCCATTTTGACACCCTAAACAATTTTTTTTGGGAAAAATGGGACCATCTTGGGTCATAAAATGATGTTGGTCATTCAAAAGTTGTAGTCCTTAGATACATCTTTCTAACAAGGTATTTTGTGCGCCAAATGGAGATCGTATGCCAAAGTTACCACCTCGGAAAGTTGACGTACCAATTTACCCAAACTAAGCCCATAGTTTGGCGCTTCATCTCCTAGGATTATGTTTTTGGATGTTGAGGGTTTTCCATTGTTTCTCAATAATAAATAAGCCTTTGAGACTCTTTATAACATAGTTCAGAGGCATGTATCTGCCACATCTCTTCTCAGAGATAAGATACCATCACTTGAGCTAGTCTTATTTCCATTTTGTTTGCGAGCATATTTCAGTATTTGATATTAATGAAATGAAATGTTTTTTCTAATGAACCTTTGTATTTATGGTTATATCTGTAATTTGTTGTGTTCCTATTTAAATACGGATCACTGTAGCTTCCAATACAGTTGATAATCCTAAGAATCTTGTTAAAGCATCTGACGTAAATGTTGTCCAGTCTACCACAACAGATAAATCCTTAAAAGGAATGAAGAAGGGTAAAGGAAAAGCTAAATAGGATACCCCTAAATAGGATTCCCAAAAATTGTCAACTAATGATTCATCTAGGTGAAAGCCTAAATATCCTTTCTTTATCTATGATGATGATGATTACACTAAGGATTACCCTCGACGTACTAAACTGAGTCGTCTTTTGAAAGGCACCATAAGGATGCCAATTTTGCTAAAGGAACCTTCCCCATATAATCCGTCGCAATTAGTAGACCAACCCCACGATCAAACCTCTAGAAAAGTGTTCATGAGTGGCTCAAAACAAATTTGTGTAACCACAAGTTCAAAATATTATCCACCTCCTAAGAAACCTGTAGTGGAGAAAGTGTTACATAGTATTTTGTCACACCTCCTACACTTCCCTGTGTCATACCCTGGAGTGCCCTAAATTTGGAATTATGCATTGTACCCATCTTGATATCTAGTCCAAATCCTCCCTGAAGACTTAATGAAAACATGCCTTGAGCCTTCCTTGAAGAAGTAAGCTCTAAAACCCTAATTTCAGGATCAACACGACCCTCATACTGACAACTAGTGTTGATGGCAAGTTGAATTATACTGACTTCATGCTACTAATTTCCTTCTTACTTAGATACTCATGATGATCCCTAAAAGGAAAGTTTCCCAAAGAGGAAAAGAAGCTTTGTGATCTAGAGGCTTGATCTAGAGGCTTCCAGAATGACGAGCTAGACGTTTTTCACTGACGATGTGGTCGAATTTCCCAATATTTCCCTTTGATCTTACCCTTATGAGCTTCCTCCTTGAGATGAGGATGTTCCTGTATCTTTGGAGATATCCTAACTCCTTCTCCCTGCATATTTATTCATCCTCTCCCAAATGGTTGGTCTCTGATTATTTGCACCCATATGCTGATCTAGTCCCTACATGCCACTCATTTGGCTTGGAGAAGGAGTGCTTCGAAAGCTTGAGATTGGACTTGGACATTCACTCAGGGAGGACTTATTGACATCAAGGATTGGTTGTGTGCTTCTTCTTTTATTTATTAATATATACAACTGTTGGTTCACTTTCCATAAATTCTTGTGTTAATACATTGTTTATCTTAATTCTCCTTGATATGTTAAGTGGATTACTTTCAATTATGCTAGTTGCACTTGTATTCTTTCTTGTTTCTTTGATCTCTTGTGCATGTATTCAAACTTTATGGGAAGTAGAGATGAGCATGAGGAGTGACGATCAAGAGCTCCAACAAAGGAGTGCATTATAGCATCAGAACAAGGTAGGTCTCCTTCCTCCTCTCTCATTTTGATTGTAATTTAGGAATGTGTCTTGTAGATTGTCATGTAGGTTGCTAGTCCCACTCATTGGGCTAGAGGGAACGTCTCTAACCGCGGAGAGGGTTTACTAGACAACAAAATGGCGACTCCGCTCAAGAGGCTATAACCTTTCCATCCATTCCTTCAATCAGATTCTCTTATGATTTTCACCAACCATCGATTTCTAGGCTTGTATGTATCACTGTAAATTTATATAGTCACTAGTTTCTTTTTGAGGGTGTTGAGCCTGCTCTGATTTTCAAGAATTTTTATTTTTTCCTTATTTTTCTCACCTAGCATGTTTTCTCCTTTGATAGAAGTGCTAGCAGTGCTTATTTTCAAATTAGAGCTGTGTTTCTCTTCCTTTCATCATCATTTTTCCTTTAACATGCACGTTGATCCCCGAGGATGGAAGAAAATTAGTGTTTCTTCTTGTTTCCAGTGGTTTTCAATGTTCGTAGGTTATTTTCCAGTGTAATTATAGTGTGTTTGTCTTGATTGTCATCATTGTGTGATTGCAATTGTCTTTTGGCTTTGTTGATTTGTGTTTGGAGGTTGACTACCTTCTAGGGTTTCCAGGACTAGGTCACCCTTCACTCATCATTTGGCTTGTCTTTGTCAGATTAATTGCTTCCCCTTAGGAGTTTTGTTTTCAAGTTTCTTTTGGTTTGTGTTTGTGAAGTTATGTTCATTAGTATTAAGTCATATTGGTGCTTTGAAAATTTCTTTTTCTCCATTGTCAAACACAGATTACAGTTGTTTTCTTTGGTAGAACTGAAAGTGAATGCTTGTTTTGGTTTCATTGTTTCAAAAAGAAAAGTGAAAGGATCTTCTTCATTTAATTATTTTTGAAACAATTTCTATTCGAAACCAAAAGTGAATGAAATTTCCATTTTAGTTGTTTTGGATTGCATTTTTCCCTTTAATTGTGCATTAGTTTGCATGTTTGAATCAAAGTGAAAGGAAAAGAATAAAAATATTAGTGCCTCTTAGTGAAACAAAAATTATTTTTGTTTCTCATAGGATTGCATTTTTGGCATTGCATTTGTTAGTGAAAGTGAAAGATTAGATTTCATTTTTACATTTTTCATTGGAAAGATAAAGGGTTATGTTTTGATGCATTTTTCTTTATTGATGAATTATTTGGTTGTTTCTCTTCCTTCATTAGTTTAGCCTTCATTGAATGAAAAGATTTAATTTTTGTCATTTAGATCCACTCTAGGAATCTAGGTGACATCGTTGAGCCATCAAATTGTAACCTAATTCAAGATAAACTTAAAATTTATCTCAATTAACGTAAGGAGCATTTTTAACCTAACACCAATATCTAGATGTCTAGGCTAGAGATGCATTCTAACATATTTAAACATAGCAGTTGTCACTAACTTCCTACATTGTATCATGGGGGTGAAATCCCATCCTAGTACAGAACTATATCGAAGGTTCTCCACTACTTTAAGTATATAGGAGGCACTTCAATATGGAAAGTATATAGCGACACTCTCATCGAACAGTTTTCATTAGACAATGCTAACACAAACATTTGCTCCCCATACCATCGCATATATATTGGGAGACCCCAATAGGTTTCTATCCTTTAGTCATGGGTAATCGAGCCACCACCTTCTAAACGTGATACACAAAACACAGCATTCAGGGAGATTGGTAATCGTACATCAAGTCCTTGGTTTTGGCTAAGGTCTATATAAAAGTTCACGGTTACTTGGTAAACCCTCTTGCATAGAATTATTTATTTGTTGTTTCGTGTCATAAAATTAACTACCAATGATAATTTTTCTAACCCATGTAATTGCTTCTTGGAATCACATTGAGTAAATCCTTGTAAATTTTAATTTTAATCAACCCTCAACGAATCATCTCTTCTCCTTATTCTCTTAAGAGAAAGTCACCATGGTTGAACCATTGCATTCACCTCACAGTTCCCCTTCATCATCTCGTACTGAAGGGTCTTCACAAGGAGTTCACACTGAACTTTCACAGTCACTTGAAGCTGAAGGCTTGGAACTTGGAATTAACCCAAGCATCCAACGTCTTGCTTCTTGTCCTCCACCTCGACACTCATCATCGTCTTAGGAGCCTAATCCAAAAACCCCTCGAAGTTCATTGCGACAAAATGGGGGATAACCACCCAGTCTGGACCTTAAAAGAAACTCATTTTCCATTTGGTATAGTGGCTCCGATAGGGGATAATCGGACCAATTTCCTAGAGAGGATTGATTTGATAATGTTGTTGGCGATGATATAAGATATAATGGAAAATTATTCAAGTGAGTATAATCTAATCTAAATAATAAACACATGCATATATCTTAATCTAACATTATTTGACTATAAATATACCCATGAATAAACTAAGATATGTGATCTACAGAGATGTATCAAAGCAATTGGTAATAAAGATCATTCAACTGGCAAAAGAAATGAAATCGTTTAATGATAAATTTTTTGGATAAATAGTTAGACAAAAAAATTGAGAAAACTATATCACATATAGTAATTTTTCATGTATTCAAGACAGACTCAGATCTAAAACATCATACAAAAGTGTAATAATGCAGAACTATAACTCATATTTTCATATGTAAGACAATCAAAAGAAAGAGTATTGTTAATGCATAAATAAAACACAGTCATATGATAAAAGTACCATATATTAAAGGTCCTACTCATGGGCTCAACAATATTCATCCAATTTCATCCAGTCAAATACACTCTGAGAGTAAAAATGTAATTTCAGTAGAGCATGCTCGATTTTCAAAGAAAAATAGATCTTGTTCCAATAATTTCATCACAGCCTTCTCAAAAATACAGAAGTGTAATGTCTTGAAAAGCGTTTTTGATGAAATTGTGGACCCCTCTCCAAATGCATGAGATGTGTTTAAATACTATAATACATCCCTAAAAAATAGATTATTACAAAAAAAATTGAGAAGGTTTCAAACGACCTTCCTCAAAGTAAGAAAAAATAAAACTAAAAATAGAATTAAACTAATGACGAGCTTCTTCCAACTTAAACTATCTTAGACAGCAAACGTGATCTTTGATATTGCAAATGTCGATCATTGGTTTGAACTGAGGTGACTAGCTGATTGTGGATTTTAACTGCCCTACAAATATGGCATCTGATAGAGATGGGACCATCTTTTGTGCAGAGGTAGTTAAACACTGCAGAGTCATCCACTAGCTATGTGGTTTTGCCAAATACTGCCAGTATGTCTCCCAATCTAGTTTGGTCACCTATTTTGTTGCTTCTTCCTTGGTCTGAGTTGTCTGTTTCCACTGTTGTTTCAGTTGTTTGATATTTGGGAGAGACCTTGGTCACTCTTTGATCCAAATTGGATCCATAAATAATTATCCAAAAACCATGACTATATCAGGTCGGGACAAAACATTAACGAATTCCAAAACAGCGATCAAATAACACCCTAAACCAATAGCAATGGCAGACAGTGTGGAACGACGAGGACCTTAGTCAAAGAGCGTTGACCGAGGCCCATGGAGACTGCATAGGGGGTCAAAGTAGCCCCTAGGAGCCCCGGATCGAGAAAAGGAGGTGGATTTTAATGCGCGATTAGCGCAATCGTGCATCACTGGGTGAACAGGGCCAAAATGGAGGGGCCTCAAGCACTCGGTTACATTAGGAGCTGGAGAACCGCAGGCGAAAAGGTGAACAGCACTAAAAGGACAAAGGTGGGACCCACGCTCTAGAAACCAGCGATATTGATCGAGGTGCCCTGAAATGGTAAGCGATTTTGGATGGAAGTGGAGTGATCCCACTCAACGATCGACACGTGGCAAGCACAGGTGAGAGAAAACCGCCATTAATCACACGCTATTGGTTGAGCAAGTCAATCACATAGAGCGTGCATATGACGTTGGATCTGGGGGACCCAGATCAGACGGCTGAGATCGCGCCCGATGGAGAAAGCAGAATCGACAAAGGAATACACCGCGTTTTAGAAGGATTTGGAATCCGTTTGACTGCCATGGTGGAGGAAGAATGCATCCACGACGTAACTAAAGAAATGAATCGACGAAGCAGGTTGGCGCTATTTAGAGGAGGACATGTGGCCACTCCCTGTGTGTTCATGATGACACCGAACAGGGAACTTGAAGTGCAACTATAGAAGGTGAATCGATGGAGGTAGAAGAGGAACCGAACAGGCATGGAAACGAATGGTTAAAAGCCATGAACAAAGATAGAATACACAATTTTAGATTTAGTCAGAGTGAACCCCAAGAGGAGGACTGAACACTGAGAGACAGAAACCACAGAAGAAGGCAGTAAAGAAAAAGCAGAAAGAGACAGAGGGCCGAGCTAACCAACGGCAGCATCGAGTACCAGAGAGCTTGAGAGATTCAAGCCATCCCATAGAGGAATTTGTCTAGACTAAGCACCACATTCAGCTCTTTCCACTGAAGACCAAAAGGTCACAGAGCTGGTAGGAAGAAGAAGATTCTGTGTACTCTAGTGGCTTGGGGAATCCAAGAACCACCCTTCCAAGCAAACTTGCTTCTAGAGAACGCACATTGAGTCCCTGCATTGTAATTATCCACTTAAAGACAAAATAAAACAAGGCCACCATTGAAAGCTGGACCGGAGATGTAGGCCTGGAGAATAGGGTCAACTCCTTATTAAAATTCTTGTGTCTTTGTGTTTGCTTACTGTATTTCTCTGCTATCTTTCCATTTAAATGTCTGTGTATTGGCAATCTGATTGATCCATTGCTTAAATAACATAGAACACACACCAGCACATGAGTATGTAATACCTTTGTTTATTAAATCTTCAACTTATGTCACTCATAGGGTGATTATCAGATCAAGTGGTATTAGAGCTTTAGGTTGTAAGGTTAGACAAGATTGTGTTGGTTTAGCTGTGAATGCTCACTAGATCAAAGCACAAATTAGGAGAAGGATAGTTGGTGGAAACTATTCCTGAAATTGGGAGAGTCTATTCTCAAAGGACAATGTCAGAGGAAGGTTCTATGCGTCCAAACCCTCAATTGATAGAGATTTTCCTAGCTATAAAGTCTATGGTAGAAGAAATGTATAGGGACTTTAGAAAGCACAAGGATGAAGATTCATCGGGTACTAAACAAGATAAGGAAGAAGATGAGTCTCATTCCCATGACCACGCAAAAGGAAAAGGGAAAGAGGAAAGCTTTCTCACACCTCCTAATAGCCTTGTGCATAATAAGAAAGCATCTTTGATTAAGCTAGATGTTAAATTTGATTTTCCTATATATGATGGGGACCAAAATGCTGAAAAGTTGGAGAATTGGATTAGACAAATAGATGTGTATTGCAGGGTACAAAACATAGACTTAGACAAGAGAAAAATTCAGCTGGCAAGCCTATGCCTAGGAGGCACTACCTTCGTTTGGCAGGAAGGCAAAACCCAAGCTGATATGAAGAAACATGGTAAGACCATCTCTATCTGGAGTGAATTTGTTGCTGCAATCAAAAAGCAGTTCTATCTAATGGCCTACATGCAACAAGCCATGATAATTTGGCAAACTCTTCGGCAATTGAAAGGGAAAAGTGTCCAGGGGTATACTCAAGAGTTCAGAAAGATAGCATTGATGTTGGGTATCTCATTAAACTCACCAGAGACTCTTTTTAAGTACATTGATGGTCTACACAGCTACATGAGGCATACCATCCTCATGTTTAATCCCACTAGAATAGATGACGTATCTGTATAAGCTACTCATCTAGAAGCTAGATGAAAGAATGGAAATCCAAAAGTTGGGGGACCATCCCAACCCATTGTAAGCAAGAGCAAGGAAGAAAGAAAGCAGAAGTGGAAAGCAAGGAAGCTTAACATTGCATAGAAAGGAAAAGCTTCATGCACTCACTCTAAAAAGGAGGGGCATGATGATGAGCAATGTTGGATTCTGCAACCAGAGCTAAGACCTAAGAAGTCTGAGGGCAAGAAGAAGAAGACTGCTGCAACTATTCAGAAATATTTGGGGTCAGACTTGGGAGATGAAACAATCATTGCAGCGATAGGTATAAAAGGTAAGAATTATGAAGCATCTACTAGTAATTCTGCTCAATTTGTTATTGATGAAGAACATGAAAGAAAAAGACATGAGCTTTTCCATATTCAAGTTATTTCCAAAATTCAAAAGATTGATACTTTGTTTGATAGTGGCTCACAAGTAAATCTAATTTCTGAAGCAATTGTAAATAAATTTGGATTAGCAACTACACCTCATAAGAAACCATACCCATTAGGATGGTTGAATGATAAAGCACAACTACAAGTGACTAGACAGTGCAAACTCAAGTTTTCTTTTGGGTCAACATTTGTAGATGAGGTTGAGTTAGACATAATTCCTTTGGATATATGTGGAATTGTTGTAGGAAGCCCTTACTTGTATGATAGAAAGGCTATTTTCTATAGAGCTGAGAACAAGTATCTATTTGTTAAATATGGAATCGAATACTTTGTAAGAGCTCATAAGCACAAGAATAATTATACTCTCATAAACTCAGGATAGATGAAAAGAATGATAAATTCATGCAAATATTTTTTATTGATGGTTGTAAAGGAAAAGAAACCAGATAAAACCAATGTATTTGGGGGCTATAATGTTGATAAACAAGCTGATATAGAAAAGGTTGTTTTAGAGTATGATGTCTTGTTTCAAGAACTTAAAGATATGCCACCCAAAAAGGGATTAGTATATGATATTATTTTGCAGCAAGATGTTCCATTGCCTAGCATTCGGACGTACAGGTTGTCTGCTTTAAAGAATGCTGAAATCAAGAAGCAGGTGCGGGAGTTGCTCAAGAAAGGGTTCATCAGGCCTAGAACATCACCATGTGGGTCACCAATTGTTTTGGTGAGAAAGTGTTAGTGTTAGTCTTTGCAGCCTTCCTCCAGTGATCAAATATGCTCTTACAAAGTGGTCTCAGAGTGTAAAGGTGAAATTTTGTCATTTAAGTGAGTCTTCAAGCAAAATTTGGTCACTAGGCATTAGGTCTAGCGTTTGATTTCACTCCTTTAAAAGTTGCCCAAATTTCATTCTATGCCACTATTCAGCTGAGTCTATCATCATTCATAGTGTTTTCATCATCATGTCAAGTTCCATTGGGTCATTTCACACCTTGTTCATGCTTCAGTTGCACCTAGGTAAGGTCATTTCCCTCTTCTAGGGTTTTGGAGGTAATTTCTCTTGGATGGCCAAATCATCAGCAAAACTTGTATCCCGATGTTCATACACCTTCCCCTATCCTTAATGTACCTTTTGAAACACTTCCCATCACTGAAATCTCCCAAATTCCTCATTTTTGCACAAACCATAGTTTCTTGCCACAACTTGGCAATTTTCTAGGCTAGGCCCGTGTTTTTCCCTTTTGGACCCCTTCTCCTCACTTGATCTCTAAGATTCCACTTTCCCCTACTTCCTAACATCCCTCCCTACTTCCAAAAATTTCCCCAAGAATTTAGAAGCCCCTTATCCCCTTCATTTCGCTTCATTTCGACAAAATCCCTTGTTTCACATAACGGGATAAGTTTCACTCAAAAGATGTTCCAGATCAATAAAAGATGAATTAAAAAACTGAGAGATTTTTTTCTCCAAAACAGGCCAAGGAAGAAAAAATTCCTTCACTTTTTACACAGGTGTCATGGTTTTAGAGAAATGTCAAAAATACAATCGCGTCGGCAGAATTGATGCACCTCTAAAGTGACCTTGGGAGAATCAAGTTTTTTCCTAGCTTGGTTTGCCAAATAACTTTCTTGATGAGCCAAAGGATAACTAGACAAAACGATATTTCCAATTAACTATCATGAGCTCAATTTGGAGTTGAGGAAGGCATTCAAAAGTTGACTGCAACAGCACTCTTCCTTGAAGCGGCCTGATTTGGCACATTTTGACCAGTCTTGGGGGATTTGATTTTTGACAAGGAAAATGAACTCCAAATTTAAAAATTATGGCTGGGTTGGAAAGTAGACTAAAATATATTTCCAACGAGCTATCCTGCACCCTATTTAGACACCGGGAAGGCCTCCGAAAGCCTCCTTCACAATGCAATATGTGGCACGCAACGCATTGGGTAAGCGCGGCGCACTGGGATCCATTGGCAAGTGTAAATTTGCGTGCACGCGACGCATTGGGCCAGAAAAAAAAAATTAAGTCTCCTTTGCCTCATGTAAGTTTAAATCATCTTGCTATTATCTTTGGTCAGTGTTTGGAGTTCTTTGAAGATCGGTTGTAATAGTATGAATGTTGAAAAACACAAACCCTACTCTCTTGTAAAGAAATTCCTCTTTAGGGTTTGAATTTGAAGTTTTATAATTTGACTTTGGTGCCAAAACATTCCATATCTCGCTTGTATTTTCCTTTCCCCACTACTGTCATATCATCATACAATGCCTCCCTTTTCCCTATTCCCTTTCTTCACTTAATTGAAATCATGTTGTTCCCATAGCTCATTTCCCACAGTCCACTATTCACACGGCCCTATTTCCCATAGTTCCTCCCACATTTGGCATTTGAAACAAAAGCACCAAATCCTCATTCTTCATCTCATTCAAGCCAACACAGATTTTGCAACATCATGGAGGCAGACATCGATACATTATATGACCAAGACAGAGATTGCACAACTGAACTCCATACACCAGGAGGACACTGAAGCACCGTGAAACACCAGATCCACTCCGGATTTTGGTCGAGGCTTCATTGGTTGGGAATGATACATGATGGAGGGTCTTCACTCCGAATTTGAGCAATTTCAAAGAAATCTTTGGCTTGCAAAACATATTTTTCATCTCAATGCATAATGCGTCGACGCGCGCGCTTATGATTGGGACACTTGTTGGAGAAAAACTTTATAGTTTTGGATTTTTCATGGTAATTTATGCATGCTCTAGTATGGCCAAGGCAATTCATCAAATTCTTGATGATCAAAAGGGACAAAAACACCATGAAAACCACCTTGCTGCCACCTTTTGCTCCAGCAGGAAGTACTTCTGGGAGAATGACATTGTGAAGGGGAAAATGAGCTCCACATTGGGAAATTCCACTTGGGATGGATAGCCGACATCTAGGGATTTCCAACAAGCTATTGTGAGCTTGATTTGGATGCCGTGAAGTGCCCCAAAATCAAGCTGAAAGGTACACGATGCATAGAGCTCAGGCGCGCGGTGCATAGTGATTTTTGGTCAATTTTTCACTGTTCAGCTCAGAAATTCGCCCAGTTTTGACCAGTTTTGCTTCTTGATACTACTCTTGAATTTTCATGATGTAATTTAATAACTATGATGTAATTTTGGCACATTTTTACTTGTTTTAGAGGATTCATTCACTAAAAGGTGAAAATTAAATGAATGAATCAGTTTCCTAGCATATAAGGGTAAGGTGTTTGACTACCTAGATTTCAGTTCCTTGTTTAGAATTAGTTCAAACAACTCCTAGAATGATGAGCTCGACCCCTAGAGGAAAGGAAAGGGGTTAGGATGGTCTATATGATGTAATTTCTCAATCATTTTCAGAGGTTGGAGAGGTTGGACACTTGGGATTGCTTTGGCATACTATTGTACATATTTTCTCTGCATTTTTGGTTAAGGAAAGACCAGGGTTTTGCAACACTGTTTGGGATCCATGTGGCTTTATGTTTTGATGGCGTGCTTCTTTCAGTAATTGTAAGTTGTTATTTGTATCATTTTCCTTCTTTCATCTTCTGCAATTGAACAAATGAAGTGTTAAGGTAGAATCCATCGATGGTTATGCTCTGCCTTTAAGTTTGTTTAAATTTCCATGTTTTCTTCCGTTTAAGGAGAATCCTTGATACTTCCTTGCTCTCCTTAGATCCTCACCAGTCTGATCTACCCATCTCACTGCTTTAAAGCATCAAAACAATTTCCTTCCTTGCCCCAATCAGACCTTTGCAGAAACTGTGCCTCATCCCTGAGCCCAAATTGCCTTTCCCATTGTTTTCAACAAAACCCTAAAAACCCAAAATCAAATCAAACCCCTGCACTTAATACCTAGCCTAAGATTAGTTGCAAATTTAGTCATCTCGAGCCTCTTTGATTACCTTTTGCCGAGATTTAACCGGAGAGAGCCCTCTCCTATCCTCGTAGGGCTAGCTACGAGGCTGAGCGTGGTTTGATGTAGCCTCGAGTTTTACCTTATTTCGGCCTAAGGTAGATTTGAGCGCTAACATAGTGGCGACCATACTGGGGAAGAATTGGTTTGCTTGTTAGTGTTATTTTATTTATAGCTACAGACGGAGTCTGAAGTCACGCCAGGTAGCCTTCGAACTGCACATTGCTCTGCGAGTGCATAGTAGATAAATGTTGCTTCAGGCGATCTCCGGTCTAGCTTGTAATCGTAACACTTAACTTATAAATTGCCCCAGTACATGTATCGAGTTCAGATCTGATTGTTGATGGTGGACAACGATCAGACACTAGCAAGGTTGAAATCATTCACCTGGCGACTCTAAATCATTTTCGAGATCAGATCCAAAGACTCCACTGGAGGATGATCCCGACCAGCAAAAACATGAAAGGACAACATGGACAGATCAGGTATTCAAGTTGGAATTTCATCCAAGACATTTTGTTCTTTGTCATAAATTATTTCTTCTCTTTTCCCAAGAATGTCAAGAAGGCTTTGCAAAGTATAATGTATTTGAGAAGAGATCCTCGGCCTGCAGTTGATTCTTTCCCTTTGAAGATTGTGAATACCAAAGATTTGCATACCTTTGAGCTTGATCAAGACCTTTCTTCTAAATTTTGTGATGACCATCTTCAAATTGATGAGCCCCAAGAGACCAAGACTGATTCTATACTTGCTGTACATACCCCTACACCTTGTAAAATTCCAGATCGGTATAAACCTCTTGTTTTACCTTCTGTTCTCCATGCTTTCCCCAAAAACTATGATCTATACTTACCGAGGTTCGATGGTGAAAGTAAGAATGTCAACACTGAGCAACATGTGCAGAATTTGAGTCTTTTCTGGATCTTTTTGAATTTGATGCAGAAGATGTTAGTATAAGGTTTTTTGCTCTTTCTTTGCAAGCCAAAGTGAAGAGTTGGTTCAGAACCCTCCCTGATGCGAGCATCTCATATTTTCGGTAGTTCGTCAAAGTTTTTCTCGACAGGGGGATGATCGGGCAGAACATTTTCCTTATTATAGAAGAGTATAATCAACTGAAAAGAATGCCAGGGGAGACAGTACAACAATTTTCTTCCAAATTTAACCAAGTTTATTATTCAATGCCAGTTGATATAAGACCTTCTCCTAGATATTCTCTCTTGCACTACCCGAGTTCCTTTGATATGGAAATGGAGTTTCAGCTGAGAGAAAAGGATATTGCAACACTTCACAAGATGCAGAACAAGGCAGTGAATGTAGAGGCTCATTTGTTGATCTTGAGGGAAAGGTTGAAGGAAGAAGAAAAGAAGAATATTTCAGAGTAGTTGACATTTTCAGAGGAAAATCTTGATCTTTTCATAAATGCAGTAGAAGAGATGGTGTGGAAAATGACTGCAAAAAATGAAAGTGACATTCAAGAACAAGCAGCTGACCCAAAACATTTTGTTGTTGATCCCAGTTGTCATAGTGATTGTTTTATAGATCATTGTGAAGAAGAGAGAGTTGTTGATATGATGTGTATATTTGATGATGAATTGCCTCAGTTTGATCAGTATGATGATGATTATGTTCTCCAAAAAGAAGCTAATCTTGCAGATGAATTAGCAACAAGTTTGTGCGAGGAGGAAGTTCACTTTCAGCAACTCGAATACAGTGATCAACTGATGCATATTAGCTATGACAATGATGAGGAAAGTGCATCATAGTTTGAAGTAAGTGAAGGATCTTTGCCTTTTTGTTTTGATTCATTTCAGTTCATCGGAGATAACTACCATGCAATTAAAAATCAAATGTCAACAAGTCTTGATTTGAATCATCTTGAGAGCAATGAAAATTTTGTTCAAGACTTCTCATATTGAGATTTGCAACCCCCGAAAGCCATTGATTGTCAAGTTGCAGCTGAAGACTTGGAAGTGGACACACATGATTTAATGATTCAAGGTGACTCCATACCATTCTGTTTTGAATCATTTCAGTTTTTGAAGGGTAGATTGCATAGTAAATCTTCAAATGAACAACCTATAACAAATCAGCAACCTCTTAGTGTTAATGTTGAGGATGAGACAGGTAACCAAATTCTTGAGCAGCCTGTAGCATCAGATTTGCAGCCACCAAATGAAATTGAAGGGCAAATGAAGGTGTGGAAGATGAAATACATGATTTGATGATGCAGGAATATTCTATACCCTTTTGTTTCGAAGCATTTCAGTTTATAAGGCAGAATCTTCGTAAAAACTCTCAAGAAAAAAATGAGCAGCATGTAGGCAATCATGTAATCACATTGGAACCAATAGAAAATGGTTTGGAGCAGTCTTTACAAGTTTTTCATGATCCAATAGCTGATGTTTTGGATGAGGTTTGCATTCAACGTCTTTATCCATTGACTACATGTGAGCTTGAAACATGTGCTGATATGAATTTGATCCGATAGCCGGTTACTTTGTCATTTTCAGCATAGGTCTCGTCACAAGGCTCAGATCAAAGTTTGCATTCATGGTATGAGGAAACGAGAAGTAATCCATTAGATGAGCTAAGTTCCAGTGTGCTTGAATTTCAAGATCCTTATGCAGTGTTTTTAGAGGCGGATAGAGGATCCATATCATTCAACGGATCGGTTTCCAAGTTGTCATGGGAGTTGCCTTTCAGTAGTTCTCTCTTGTTGTTCATAAGTGAGCACTTACAGAAAATTCGAACAACAGATGGAATACTTACTTGGTTGCATTGGTTGTTTCATTTCACTTGATAAGGTGATGAATGAAACTGTTAGGGTAGGTTTTGATGAATAAGCTCCACTTTGAGCATCATTTCCAGTTTGTCGGTTGTGTTTAAGTATCGAGTCAGTTCTTAGTTGAGTGAGAGTCAATTTGTGTCATCAAGTCATCAGTTTTCAGTCATGCATTTCAGTTTGAGTTTTTGACTCCATTGCCCAATGGATAAGGCGTTGGTCTGCTCTCCCAAAGATCTGTCGTTCTTGGCACCTCCAAGGAGCTACCATCCCCATTGGAGCCAATGTTAGTGTTAGTATTTGCAGCCTTCCTCCAGTGATCAAATATGCTCTTACAAAGTGGTCTCAGAGTGTCAAGGTGAAATTTTGTCATTTCAGTGAGTCTTCAAGCAAAATTTGGTCACTAGGCATTAGGTCTAGGGTTTGATTTCACTCCTTTCAAAGTTGCCCAAATGTCATTCTATGTCGCTATTCAGCTAAGTCTATCATCATTCATAGGGTTTTCATCATCATGTCAGGTTCCATTGGGTCATTTCACACCTTGTTCATGCTTCAGTTGCACCTAGGTAAGGTCATTTCCCTCTCCTAGGGTTTTGGAGGTAATTTCTCTTGGATGGGAAAATCATCAGCAAAACTTGTATCCTGATGTTCATACACCTTCCTTATCCTTAATTTACCTTTTGAAACACTTCCTGTCATTGAAATCTCCCAAATTCCTCATTTTTGCACAAACCCTAGTTTCTTGCCACAACTTGGCAATTTTCTAGGCTAGGCCTGTGTTTTTTCCTTTTGGACCCCTTCCCCTCACTCGATCTCTAAGATTCCACATTCCCCTGCTTCCTAACATCCCTCCATACTTCCAAAAATTTCCCCGAGAATTTAGAAGCCCCTTATCCCCTTCATTTCGCTTCATTTCGACAAACTCCCTTGTTTCACACATCGGGATAGGTTTCAATCAAAAGTTGTTCCAGAGAAATAAAAGATGAATTTTGAAACACTGAGAGCGGATTTTGTCCACAATAGGCCAAGGAAGAAAAACCTCCTTCACTGTTTATACAGGTGTCATGGTTTCAGAGAAATGTCAAAAATACAATCGCCTCGGGAGAATTGATGCACCTCTAAAGTGATCTTGGGAAAATCAATTTTTCTCCTATCTTGATTTGCCAAATAACTTTCTTGATGAGTCAAAGGATAAATATACAACAATATCCTTCCAATGAACTATCATGAGCACAATTTGGAGTTGAGGAAGGCATTCAAAAGTTGACTGCAATAGCACTCTTCCTTGAGGCAGCCTCATTTGGCACATTTTGACCAGTCTTGGGAGATTTGATTTTTGACAAGGCAAGTGAACTCCAAATTGAAAAATTATATTTGGGTTGGAAAGTAGATTCAAAGACCTTTCTAACGTGCTATCCTGTGCCCAATTTAGACACTAGGACGGCCTCCAAAATCCTCCTGCAAAATGCATTATGTGGCGCGTGACGCATTGGGTGCGCGCGGCGCACTGGGCTCCATTGGCCAGTGTAAATTTTCATGCGCGCGATGCATTGGGAGCGCGCGACGCATTGGGCTAGAAAACAAAATTTTTGCCACTGCTCTTCAAAAATAAAATTCTCTCAGTCTCCTTTTCCTCATGTAAGTTTAAATCATCTTGCTATTATCTTTGGTCATTGTTTGGAGTTGTTTGAAGATCAGTTGTAAGAGTATTAATGTTGAAAAACACAAACCCTACACTCTTGTAAAGAAATGCCTCTTTAGGGTTTGAGTTTGAAGTTTTAGAATTTGACTTTGGTGCCAAAACATTCCATATCTCACTTGTATTTTCCTTTCCCCACTACTGTCATATCATCATACAATGCCTCCCTTTTCCCTATTCCCTTTCTTCACTTAATTGAAATCATGTTGTTCCCATAGCTCATTTCCCACAGTCCACTATTCACACGGCCCTATTTTCCACAGTTCCTCCCACATTTTTTTGTTTGAAACAAAAGCACCAAATCCTCATTCTTCATCTCATTCAAGCCAACACATATTTTGCAAAATCATGGAGGCGGACATCGATACATTATATGACCAAGACAGAGATTGCACCACTGAACTGCATACACCAGGAGGACACTGAAGCGCCGTGAAACACCTGATCCACTCTGGATTTTGGTCGAGGCTTTGTTGGCTGGGCATGATACATGATGGAGGGTCTTCACTCCGAATTTGAGCAATTTCGGAGAAATTTTTGTCATTTTGAAATTTTTGGCTTGCAAAACAGATTTTTCAGCTCAACACGTAGCGCGTCGACGTGCACGCTTATGATTGGGACACTTGCTGGAGGAAAACTTTTAGTTTTGGATTTTTCATGGTAATATATGCATGCTCTAGTATGGCCAAGTCATTTCATCAAGTTTTGGATGATAAAAAGGGCCAAAAACACCATGAAAACCACCTTGCTGCCACCTTTTTCTCCAGCAGGAAGTACTTCTGGGCGAATGACATTTGGAAGGGGCAAATGAGCTCCAAATTGGGAAATTCCACTTGGTCTAGATAGCCGACATCCAGGGCTTTCCAACCAGCTATTTTGAGCTTGATTGGGATGTCGGGAAGTGCCCCATAATCAGGTTGAAAGGTGTGCGACGCATAGAGCTCAAGCGCGCGGCGCATAGCGATTTTTGGTCAAATTTTCACTGTTCAGCTCAGAAATTCGCCTAGTTTTGACAAATTTTGCTTCTTGATACTACTCTCGACTTTTCATGATGTAATTTAATAAATATGATGTAATTTTGGTACATTTTTACTTGTTCTAGAGGATTCATTCACTAAAAGGTGAAAATTAAATGAATGAATCAGTTTCCTAGCATATAGGGGTAAGTTGTTTGACTACCTAGATTTCAGTTCCTTGTTTAGAATTAGTTCAAACAACTCCTATAATGATGAGATCGACCCCTAGAGGCAAGGAAAGGGGTTAGGATGGTCTATATGATGTAATTTCTCAATCATTTTCAGAGGTTGGAGAGGTTGGACACTTGGGATTGCTTTGGCATACTATTGTAGATATTTTCTCTGCATTTTTGGTTAAGGAAAGACCAGGGTTTTGCAGCACTGTTTGGGACCCATGTGGCTTTATGTTTTGATGGTGTGCTTATTTCAATAATTTTAAGTTTTTATTTATATCATTTTCCTTCTTTCATGTTCTGCAATTGAACAAATGAAGTTTTAAGGTAGAATCCATCGATGGTTATGCTCTGCCTTCAAGTTTGTTTAAATTTCCATTTTTTCTTCAGTTTAAGGAGAATCCTTGAGACTTCCTTGCTCTCCTTAGCTCCTCACCAGTCTGATCTACCCATCTCACTATTTTAAAGCATCAAAACGATTGCCTTCCTTTCCCCAATAAGACCTTTGCAGAAAATGTGCCACATCCCCGAGCCCAAATTGCCTTTCCCATTGTTTTCAACAAAACCCTAAAAACCAAAAATCAAATCAAACCCCTGCACTTAATTTATTCATCTCGATCCCCTTTTATTACCGTTTTCCGAGATTGACCTGGAGAGAGCCCTCTCCTGTCCTCGTAGGGCTAGCTACGAGGCTGAGCGTGGTTTGATGTAGCCTCGAGTTTTACTTTATTTCGGCCTAAGATAGTTTTGAGCACTAACAGAAAGAAAGATGGCACATGGAGAATGTGAATTGACTACCAAGCATTGAATAAGATAACAATCAAAAATCGTTATCCCCTTCCTCACATAGATGATCTTTTAGATCAATTAAAAGAAGTTGTTTATTTCACCAAGCTAGATTTGCATAGTGGATACCATCAAGTCAGAGTTGTAGAGCAAGATGCATGGAAGACTGCTTTCAAAACAAAGTAGGGATTGTATGAGTGGTTGGTTATTCCTTTTGGCTTAACTAATTCTCCTTCTACTTTCATGAGATTGATGAATGATGTACTCAGACCTTTTCTTGATGATTTTGATATTGTGTATGTGGATGACATTTTGATTTTTAGTAAAACATGGGAAGAACATTTAAAGCATGTTAAGAAGACATTAGACGTTTTGAAAAGAGAAAAACTTTATGTTGAACTCTCAAAATGTGAATTTGACAAAACATTTATAAACTATTTGGGTCATATAGTAGGGGGAGATGAATTGAAAATAGACCCCTCTAAAGTGGCAGTCATTGTAAACTGGCCTAAACCCAAGTATGCTACAGAAGTGAGAAGCTTCTTAGGAGCAGCACAATATTTGAGGAAGTTCATCTCTAACGTTTCCTCAATTGTAGCTCCCTTACATGCTTTGACATGATTGAACAAGGTGTTTCTATGGGGAGGCAAACATCAGAAAGCCTTCGACACCTTGAAAGAAAAGATTAGTACAACACCTATATTATCACTACAAGATCTACAAAGACCATTTGATATCCAAATTAATGCCAATGACTATGCCATGGGAGCAGTGTTGACACAGCACGGTAAAACCATATGTTATCATTCTAAGACTTTTAATCCTGCAACAGCTAACTATCCTACATTTGATAAAGAATTGTATGCATTAGTTCAGAGTGTGAAAAGGTGGAAACATTAGTTAATGGCAAAAGAGATAGTAATACATACTGATCATCAACCACTTCAATACCTACACTCCCAAACTAAGTTGCAGCAATCTAGACATTACAGATGGATGGGTTTTTACAACAATTTCATTTAGTCATCAGATATAAAAAGGGAATACATAACAAGGTTGCAGACATGTTATCTAGACCCATTATAAATGCATCTACCATAATTAAGCATAATTTTGTGCTACATGAAAGCTACATAGAACATTATGCTCAGGATATGGACTTTAAAGATGTATATGCAACTTTGAGTCAACGAAAACGAGTAGAAGAATTGGACTATCATGTGAAGGACCAACTCTTATACCATTGTGGGAAACTCTGCATTCCACAAACTGAGAGGATAAAGATAATTAGAGAAGCACACACTTCTCTGATATCAGGTCACTTTGGGGTAAGTAAAACAGTTGTACAACTGAAACAGTTTTGCTATTGGCCGAAAATGAATGAGACAGTTTCTAGGTATGTAAGAGGGTGTGCCATGTGTGCCAAAAGCAAGCCCAGCAATAGAAAACTAGGCTTGTACACTCCATTTCCAGTTCACTCTCACCCTTGGGAAAGTGTTTCCATGGATTTTGTTGGAGGACTACCTAAATCTAGGAAAGGTCATGATTATCTATATGTTATTGTGGATAGGTTCAACAAAATGTGTATTTTGATACCTTGTAGTAAATAGATTACAGCTGAACAAGCTACAAAATTGTTCTTTGAACATGTATGCGTTCATTTTGGATTGCCCACTTCCATTATATTGGATCGAGACACCCGATTTGTGGGGAATTTTTGGTCGAGTCTGTGGGAACTGATGGACACCAAATTAAAGAAAATCACAACTTTTCATCCACAAATAGATGGCCAAACAGAAGTAGTTAACAGGACAGCGATCCAGTTACTGAGAGGATATTGCAGCAAACATCCTAAGCTTTGGGATGAACACTTGTGTTATGTGTAGCATGCTTACAACAGAGCCAAACACTCTTCTACACAGAGATCTCCTTTTGAGACCTGTTTCAGTTTCACACCAAGGTCTCCTTCGGATTTTGTCTTTGGTAAAGATACCATGGTTGATAGACACAGTGATGTGGACAAGGCAACTAAATTCATTGAACAGATCCAGGAGATCCACCAGGCAGTACAAGAACAGCTAGAAAAGAGCCAGTACAAGTACAAGGCTAGGCATTATAAGCATCAAATGGAGCATATTTTTCAAGTTGGAGACCAAGTCTGGTTGTATATCAAAAAGGACACGATGCAAGGTGAAGGTAAGAAGCTAAAACCTATCAGGTATGGACCCTTCAGGATACTTGAGAAGATTGGTGAAAATGATTTCCACCTTGATCTACCATCCTACATTCACATCTACTCAGTCATAAATGTAGATTGCTTGAGGTTGTTTGAACCTTCAATGATTGAGGACCCTTAAGAGTAGAGTCAATTTCCTTCTGTTGATGACCTGCTACCTAAATATCTTAATGAATTGTAGGAAGACATGGTGCTAGACAAGAAGATAAGGATGACGCACAAGGGAGATGTGGAATACCTCATGATTGGGCTCAGAGGTTCAAAGCCGAGCAGTGCGAAGTGGATTCATATTAGACAAGTGAGAAAGCAATACCCTCACTTAGTCGATGCTTGAAAACCAACTTTTGGTGGTCCAAAATCTTTTTCAGTGGGAAGGCCGTGATCCGAATTGGATCCATAACAAACTATCAAAAAACCATGACTCAAGTCGGGACAAAACATTAAAGAATTCCAAAACAGCAATCAAAAAACACTCTGAACCAGTGGGAATGGGAGCCAACATGGAACAACAAGGACCTCAGTCAAAGTCCGTCGACCGAGGCCCATGGAGATTGTGCAAGAGGTCAAACTAGCCCCTGGGAGCCCCGAATCAGGAAAAGGAGGTGGATTTTGATGTGCGATTAGTAGAGGGGCCTTGAGGACACAATCATGTCGGGAGCCGGAGAACCGCGGAAGAAAAGGTGAATAGCACTAAAAGGACAAAGGTGAGGCCCGTGCTCTGGAAACTGGCGGTATTGATTGGGGTACCCTCAAACGGTAAGCGGTTTTCGATGGAAGCAGAGTGATCCCACTCAACGTTCAACGCGTGGCAAGCGGAGGTGAGAGAAAGCTATCGTTGATCGCATGCTATCATTCGAGCAAGTCAACCGTGCAGAGCGTGCGTATGACGTTGGATATAGGGGACCCAGATCGGACGGCTGAGATCGCACCTCATGGAGGAAGCGGAATCGATGAAGGAATATGCCACATTTTAGAAGGATTTGGAATCCGTTTCATTACCATGGTGGAGGAAGAACACATCCATGATGTAACTGAAGAAACAAACCGACGAAGCAAGCTAGCGCTATTTAGAGGAGGACATGTGGCCACTCCTTGAGTTTTCATGGCGACGCTGAACAGGGAACTCCAATCGTAGTTGCAGAAAATGAATCGACAGAGGCAGAAGAGGAACCAAATAGGCATGGAAATGAATGGCTAAAAGCAATGAACAGAGATAGAATACACAGTTTTGGAGTCAGTTAGAGTTAACCCTGAGAGGAGGACTGAACACTGAGAGACAGAAACTAGAGAAGACGGCAGTAAAGCAAAAGTAGAAAGTGACAGAGGGCCGACCTCACCAGTGGCAGCATCAAGCACCAGAGAGATTGAGAGGTTCAAGCCATCCCATAGAGGAATCTGTCTGGACTGAGCACCACATTCGGCTCTTTCCACTATAGACCAGAAATTCACGGAGCTGGTAGGAAGAAGAAGAGTCTGTGTACTCCAGTGGCTTGGGGAATCCAAGAACCACCCTGCCAAGAAAACCTGCTTTAGGAGAACTCACATTGCGTCCCTACATTGTAATTCTCTGCTTAAAGAGACAATAAAACAAGGCCATCACTAAAAGCTAGACCGGAGTTGTAGCCCTGGAGAATAAGGTGAGCTCCTTATTAAAATTCTGGTGTATTTGTGTTTGCTCACTGTATTTCTCTGCTATCTGTCCATTTAAATATCTATGTATTGGCAATCTGATCGATTTGTTACTTAAATAACACAGAACGCACACCAGCACATGAGTCTGTAATACCTTTGTTTATTAAATCTTCAACTGATGTCACTCATAGGGTGATTGTCAGATCACTCTTTGACCAGGTTGGCACTATGGAGGTTTTCATTAACATCTTCAATTATATTGCTTACTACACCTGTTATTGTTGATGTCGCCCTTTATTCTTGTTTTAACCGTGTATCCTATTCTATAAATAGAACGTCTTTGTGGGATTATTCTATTTTTGGTAGATCAAACTTTCTTCCCTCATCAAACTCCTCCCAAGTAATAAATTTAGAAATATTTTTATGGATTGATTCATATTGAAACCTCATATCAATAACTCGTTTTGCAAACTTATCACTTGTCTCACAGTAAGGATTAATCTGTGATATTTTCTGGGAGAACATTTCTTCATGTTGTATTAATACAAAATTTAGCTTGATTTCTTCTCTGATGAACTCGTCCATTTGAGGGTTATGTTTAAATCTATCCACCATGGCTTGCATTTGGAAAATATTTGAGTTCTTTTCTGATAAGCTTGCCTGTTGTTGTAACCTCACTTGCTTGAATTGCCTCTGAAGCTGAGCTACCTGCTTTTCTACTTGATGATTGGTTATTTATTGTTCTAATTGTTGTTCAAGCAGAATAATTATTTGTTCTTTTTCTTTTAGCAGCAGTCAGACTTTTGTTTATTTAGCAATGCTCGTTGTGGCATAAGCTCTTGCAAGCTATGACAATTTCGTAATATTTTCTAATTGGCCAATGGGGGTATCCTTCCACACAATATCCATGGATTCATTCTATAGAGTTGCAACAATCCTGGTGTCTAGTTTCCTCTTCTTTCTTTGTCCTTTAACTACATCCTTATGAGTAGGACTGTAGAATATATCTAATGGAGGTATCTCTTCAATTTTCAAGACAATTTTGGAAGTAAGAAAATCGGGAATAACCTCAATATCTTGAGTGTTTGTAGCCCCTTGCTCTATTGTCCCTGGATTTTATTTTTGTTGAGTCTATTTCGGGGTCTGCAATTCAAATCTTTCCTCAAGATTTGTGTTGTGCATGTTTGGAGATTATTATTGAATTTCTCCCATTCCTTGTCTAGATCAATGACTGGAATATTCCCTATTTGAGTTGAAGTGGAACTGGCCTCTGTCTGCTTCTTGGCCAAGGCTTGTTCGATCGTTTCCATGTTATTTCCCTCCGTATATTTCTCAGAATATTTATTAGGATTTCCTTCTCCATTCTGAGATTGTTTTTCTAACTGCTCTAACTCATGAGTTGATTTATCTTGCATTTTCTCCTCAAAATTTTCCTTCGAACTTCCCTGTAGGCCCACGCTAGGAGTAGGTTCCCTTATTGGTTCAATTTGTAATAGTTTGAATGGGACCTTTCACAATCTTTTATTCCTATATACATGAAAAGAATTAATATCATCCGGGATTAACTGTAATGATGCCAAATGTAGGACCTATGCAAATGTTTTGGCTCCTTGAAAGAGGTCATCAAAGGGATCCACGTCATGAGTAAACTATTTTACTTTAACCATGGTGGTGAAGTCTTTAGAAACTTGATTTGGGTCATACTTTCGCCCTTGAAATGTGGCCAATTTTAGAGACGTAATAATCTTTGCTTCTTTTACTACGTGCCCATAGTCATGTAGTGTGAAAGTGCCACATTGTAATGGGAAGCTTTTCCAGATGGATTTCTATTGTTCCCTCAAGGCTTTGGTTAAGCCACCCTCCAATCTTTTTTGGTAAGCTATCTCTCTGGAAAATAGCTTGTCTAGGACATAAAATGGGAGGACATGTGGAGAAACAATTCTCCCAAAATCTCTGATATAAGTGAATGTTTCTTCATTGAAACATCTTGTGACTATCAATCTGTGTATCTTGGCTTCTTCGGAAAACCTGGGGCTCATTCTATCAATAACGGTTTTATCAATAGGAAACATAATACCTTGACAGATTTTGTAAAATGGGGGATTGAATTGGGATTCCCACAAGATTTTATGGTATACATGGATAGGGACAAGGTTCTATACAATCCACTTCCAACCCATGTTTGGAAATTGAGAAAAAAAATAAATGGTGTCCACAACATAAGCACTTATAAAAAAGGGGGAAAATTTCTTGAGGAAACACTTCTCTTTTATTTATATTCCCTAATAACCATGGCTAAATTTTTTGATAAAATATTACTCCAATTCATAATTATTGTGTTAATTACTACATCAATTAATGGAAGCAACTCTATAGAAAATTTTGTGCTACCAACTTTACCAAATAATCTACACATCATCATAGCTTCGAAATCATGTGGGACAGAGAGGGATGCAGTCAGGTACAAACTAGATTTATCTCGTTTGAATTTTCCTGAGCCTGACATCCATGTCTATGTAACATCCATTGGGTCCTCCTTCTCTTTGGCGAAGTGATCAAGGAACTCATTTTCATAGAGCTTTTGAGGCTCTCATAGATGGTAAATCTAGTGCAAATTGTCTAGTGTAAAAGACCCCATGATCTCATGTCTTGCATTCCTGAAATCTCTGTCTGAGATATTTATATTATAAATCAGCCATTTTATCGTAGCTATGTATGGTAATATCTTAGTTTTTTCTGTTATTCTATGTAAAAATGAACATGTTGCCTCAAAATAGGAAGCGCCAGATGATTCTTCAGCATCAGTTGTTGCCGTCATCTGCAATGGCTTGTGTTTCTCTTCTTCCAGTAGGTTAGACAAAGCTTCCCGTGATGTGGTTCCTCTGTCTTTGCTCCAGGTGGTATCAGAGAAAAGTGGTATCATGCATGATTTCTCAAATGCATTATCTTTCCCTTCTATTCCATCTTCTCAGGCATTGTTTGCTCCAGAGGTTCCTGAAATTGAGCAATGGATATTATCATATAAACACAGAGTGAAAATGACAATGAAAATTCAATGATACAGTTAATTCCAAATGGTGAAAAGGAAGAAGATTTTATTCAAAAATGTAGATGAAAGATAACAAATAACGTTGAGTCATTTTAAACATAAATTCCATTAAAACTTATTAAATATGCACCAAGATCTTTTATTATGGCCTTTATTACTCATTTAAGTCATCACATCGGAAATGTGTAAGGAAAAACTTTAAGTTGATGACTTTGAAATGTGAAATGTTGATTATGCGATTGCGATAAAGATTATCGCAATATCTCATCATCGCATTTTCAGTTATGAGCAAGATGCGATGTGAGCGGCATACCTTTTATCATTTTGAGCACATTTTACTTGAATGAACACTTACTGCATAAAATGACCTTTTACTATGCACCAGACTTAACCAAAGTTATAACAATTATCACATACTTCCATCGGGTCCAGGTCATATCGCATTTCACAAACTTTCATAGTTCACAAGATTGCCCTTTGTGAAAGCGTTGTGATGGGATGAATGTTTGGCTTGTTATGTCGCAATATCACAATTCGCATATTCCAAAGGTTTTTTTTTTTTGTTCTTTTTGTCAATGCCGATATGTGATTGCAATAGGTACTTTATTTTTCAAGAAATACTCTAAGCCTTAGTTTTAAATAAAAAGTTTAATGATACCATAAGCTTATTACAGTGATCCCTCTTATCGCAATTCGCTTCGATTTCTTAATCAACCTTTGATGCACATGATCCGACGATATGTGATAAAGCAAGACTAGCTAGTCATAAAGGGATTTGGCTTGATACCTTATATTATTTAGAAATTTATTTACCATAATTCAAAAAGGAAGCGATTAAGTGCTAAGTTTTTGGAGGATTTTTATAAAAGGTCCCCATTTATCAATAGAATATTAACTATTAAATCAATAAATGGGGAGGTTGTTGAACAATACAACAATTTGAAATTAACTGGAAGAACCAATTATCTCTGATAGTTTTTTGAAACTTCTAAAACTTCCAAAATAAAGATAGCTGAGAGAATAGGAATTACTTGAAATTTCAAATAAGTAATATTTATCTGAATAAGAAAACAAAACTCGCCTAATTATCATCCACTTGATATCCTCTTCGAAATGAAAATTCCCTTTTCTATATCAGTCTTTACTTGTTCTAAAGATAAAGCAGGGCGATTTTGCAAATTAGCTTTTAGATGTACTCATTTGTCACAGGTAGAGCCTCTGCTACCAACAAGCATCCATAACCTCAACAAGGTTACCTTTCAACCATCGATGATTCAGTATCCCATCTAGATAAGAGTGCACTTTTTAGATAAAAATTCAGACTCATATACTTATTCTCTTCTCTTTATTTTTTAAACAGATTATTTTTTTCTAAAAAAAATTCCTCTTTTCTACTTAAAGGTCATTGTCTTGGTTTGGTGGCCAAAAGGTGACAATGCCATTCACTAGTTTTAATTCAACTAAACAGGTTGGTTCATGATGAGACCCCTTTTCTTTTTATTAAAATAATCTCAAGGCATTACCCTATTTAGTTATGTAGTATTAGTAATGTCAGTTTATTAATTCCATATGAACATGGTTAGCCATATCTTAGTGAGACTTCTTATCCTTTAAGTTCTAGTATATTTTAGAATTACACACTAAAAAGAGAAAAGTTTACTAGATGGGGAGAATCATTGACTCCTCAAGGGTTTCTGGATGACAATTATAGAGTTAAAGGTGCTTATCTGCAAAGAGTATTTGCTTTGTTAAAAATACTTTTCTTGATTGATAATAGAACAAAGGTCTCTTTGTAAAGTCGAGGTTTCACATAGAATAAATGATTTTGGTGGAAAACAAGTAAAGTTTAGAGAGATAGAACTCAACTTATTTTTCAAATGTCATAGTTATGTTCTTAACAATCTCTACTTATACAAGCGAAGAATCGAAATATTTAAAGAGAGTTTTTATTGTAAAGCCAAAAGTAAATATTGTTTAACTTCTATGTTCCTAGGAAAAGAAAAGGCAATAGTGTACAAGGGATAGAAGAGGTTATCTTCTACGAAAATTATTTCTTCAAAAGCTTCCCATTCATGGGAAAAGAACCTCTCTTGCTTGATAAATATTGCAATAGAAACATTAATGGGCTGATTTGTTTCGCAATCTAAAATGGGCCAAGACACAATCTTTGGAATTTGGTATGCTTACCTTTTTTCTCATGTGCTTTATCCCACTTCAATACAAGGTATCTGAGTTGATAATATTTAGGACTTATAGAATTTATATAAAATAAATATTTGACCAATTATTGATGATGTGCATGGATGATCTTGGATTTATCTCTTTCTTCTTCAAGTTTGAGGATTTGTGATTGCCTTAATTGCATAGAAGAGGAAGGAGTTTCTTCAATAAATTCAACTAGGGCTAGAGAGGGAATAGCTACATTTTTAAGAATAACAACCTCTTTCCCATTGACCAAATTAAAAGGAGAAGTTCCTATTGAGGCATTCTATGTTGTTCGATCTACCCATAGAGAAATTTTTAAAGATTTATACCATTTTTCTGACTCTGATCAATAGTTTGTTTGATAATCCTTATGATATTCTTATTTGTTGATTCAGCTAAACCATTTTCCCTAGGATAATAATTAGCATAATATTTAGGTTTGAAACTTATTTTAAGAGCAAATTATGTCATAGCGTTGCCTCTGAAATAGGATGCATTGTCAAACACAAGGGCATTTGGTAGGCCAAATCTGGTAATAATAAATTGATCAATAAATTCAATGATTTGTTAATTCATGAAAATTTTCAGAGAAAATCACATAGAGAATATTTGATGGACGTGTTTCAAACCATCCAGCATGGTTCTTCTTCAGGACAAGATGAAGAGACAGATCTTAGATGAAGGTTAAATAAGAAAATAGGTCAACCTGACTGTTAGGGGAAAAACGACTATATTTGACTCGGGAGGGAAAATAATATTATAAAACAATTTAACGGCTATATATGTTTAGTGAAGGGAATTACTTTAAATATTAAATAATAATAGTTTAATTTATTTAAAAACTATTATTATTTAACATTTTAAAGTAATCTCATTCACTAAACATATATAGCCGTTAAATTGTTTTATAATATTATTTTCCTTCCCGAGTCAAATATAGTCATTTTTCCCCTAACAGTCAAGTTGACCTATTTTCCTATTTAAGCTTCATCTAAGATCTGTCTCTTCATATTTTCTTGAAGATGAACCACTCTATCTGGTTCGAAACGTGTCAACCAAATATTCTCTATGTGATTTTCTCCGAAAATTTTCGTGAATTAACAAATTATGGATCACAAAAACTTAAATTCGAAATTTAATGATGTTTTCAGAATTGGATACCTTGAGTGGGATTGCTTCCACCCACTTAGTAAAGTAATCAGTTTCTGTAAGGATATATATATATGCTTCTTTGAATACTAAGGAATGATCTCACATATTATGTCCAGTCTCCATTGCTCAAATGGTTTTTCAATGTTGACCGACTGTAATGGTAATGCAGCTTTCTGTTGTCATCGAGTAGTTGTTTGAAAAAAATTTTACTTCCTCACATATTCATGTGCATATTTGAATAAGATTGGCCAATAATAGCGAGCATGCAGGATTTTATGCATTATTGTGTCACCTCCAAAATGTCCACTAGCTGGTCCATCATGGAGTTCCTGCAAAACCTTTTATGCCTTAGGTTTTTCAAGGCACCTAAGTAAAACAAAATCATAATTCTTCCTAAACAAAACATCATTGATGATTGCATATAGCTTATCTTTTAATCTCAAAGCCCTTTTTTTTGTAACTAAGCTACATAGGGGAATATCCATTTCTCAAATAAAATAAGATATCAGCATATTTAGATTCATTATCATTGAGGCTTACCTTACATATTTGTATATCATCACCTAGCGCTAGTAAGTTGGATTCTCCAGCTAACATTCTCCAAAAGCATTGACCTCTAACAATTTTAGCTGGTCTAATCTCAATTTCATACTCTTGCAGTGTTACCCAATTTTTTCTTTTCTCACCTAATTCTCTTTGCATTAGTGGTGGGCTTCAGTATCGCAGCAATAATGTTGCAACTCCTAGGACTCCCTTCTTTACTTTTATCAACCCGGTAGTTCATAAAAAATTTGGAAGCAATAGTGTTGTATGCACAAGTACTAGCGCTTGTCACGGCTGTCACTGGATCAGCTAGCACAAGTCCGATAGGAGCTTAAGACAACTTTTATGAGCTTTTAGAAGAAGCTTTTAACTGTGATGGATGAAAGCTAACTCAAAGGAGGCTAATCTACTTGCAGAAAGAAGCTAAAAGCTGAAAGGAAATGCAAACCCTAGTTTTACCGACTAACCCTAATCGTGCAAGAAAAAGGATGAAAGCTACAAAAATGGATGCCATTTACTCTTGGTAAGGTACAGTGCATCTGTCTAAGCTACCTCTAAAGTGAATTCTGGAAAGAACATCTTTTTGTATTTTTGAGTAAGTTGGCAAAGTTATTATGCATGTGTTTTATGTGTTGTTGATTGTGCAGAGGTTGATTGGCGACAAGAAATGGAATAGGCACTTGGAAGAGGTTGGGAATGTGAGAAGAGGGCCTAAGGGGTCCCTAGCACCCTTCCAAAGAGTTTCACAGTGTTCGGATCTCAAGAAACCACTTTCGTGAGCTTCTACAGGAAGTCTACAGGGGTTTTACAAGATGTTCGGAAAGGGAATTTTGAAGGGTTGATGGTAGAAGAAAGGTGGGAAAGTGGAAATGTAGGTTGGATAAGGATGTTAAGGGGTCTAGGACCAAGTGAATGAAGTTGAGGAGTGGTTAAGGTGGTCGGATTTGGTTCAAAGATGGAGAGAGCAAGGTTGCACAAAGATATGGGAATTAGGTCAAATTGGAAAAGGGTGGCGAATGAAGGGAAGGAATCTGGAATTAGGGATTGGAGCAGGTGGTATGATGGAGGAAAGATAGACAGGGAGGTATTATATATGCTCTGCACACTATTTCTCAAAACTGACCCAAGAAAGACTAGAAAAACCAAAGATCTAGCTATTTTGACCTACTTTGACCTACAAACCAGAAATATGATGAACATAAGTTTATTGGTACAAAATCATGCAAGATAACTATGGAAACCAAGAAATAATAGATCTAAATATGCAGGCACAACTGGTATCAACTTTTCCAACTAAAAAATCTAACACTAGCAATTGCATTGAAAGGAAAAACAGTGTTTTCGTGGCAGCAAGTATGCCTTGGTCTCAGCTCATGGTCCCAAGGAGAGAGAGATGAGATCAAGAATTGTTTGGTGGCCTTTTTGTAGGTATTTTCCTTTACCAATCTATCAAATCAACCTGAAGCATCAAAAGCTATTTCAATCTTCAAAAACAACCTAAGTAGCAAAGCAAGATCTTAATCTAGATAACATAAATTATTCTATGAATGCAACAAAGACACATAAAATTACACAAAGGAGGTACTGGCACTTGGGTTGGGCCCAACCCCAAGAGCTACAGCCTCCTAAGAAAGATTAGATCTGGTGCAAAGCTGGATTAATCTTTATTGATCAAAAAAATAATAGTTACATCCCAAAAACTGTCTACAAGAAAAAGCTCGAAAATGTGCTGATACAGAGCTACACTAAAGTGCTAACCTACTGACTAAAATCTAACTAAAATCTGACTAACTCCTGACTAAAAACTGACTAACTCCTAACCAACCCCAAATGAGGCTCTAAGCCTTCTTATTTATAAAAATTGAGGACCCCAACAGTCCTCCTAAACTTTAGGGACTCAGCGACCAAACTTGCAGTTAACAACAATCCTACTTGACTTGCTTGGCTGCCCCTTGTGCTCCGCATTTTTGATGGATAATTCGAGGTAAGGGCTCATAAATGAAGGGGACACATTCCTACATATCCTCTCCCTTGTTCTTCCACGAATTTGGCTGCCAAGTGCTCATTTAAACCTTTGATTTTGTCTCAAAATTGACCAAAAATATGCATAAAGCACACATTAGACTTTTTGACATAATGACTAACCCAATTCACTCTATTAGCATAAATATAATAAAAAACATGCAATAAACTAATGAGAATGGTGGATTAAGTCTAATTAGTAGGCTAAATGAGCCCATATAATTACCCATTTTTGGGGCTCATCATCACCCTCCACTGAAAGTGTTGCTCATCCTCTAAGCAACTAATCTATCTCTTCGTCTTTGATGGCCCTGGTGGCCTCCTTATCATTCCAAGCTTTTGTTGTAGTCTACTCATGTGTGCCATAAAATTCTGCCTTCTTGTCCATGCCCTTCCACTGCTCCTCTTATTCTGCTTGTTTGAATTCTTGTGCTTTTCATGGCCTTGAAATACATGGATGCCTGCCTTTTTCTTTTTCTTTTGTTTTGTAGGTGTGCTTAATGCAGCAAGCACAGCTACTGCTTCCCTTGCCAACATTTCAGGGGATTTCTCTTTCTGTTGTTATTTTCCTTCACTTCCTGTAGAAATCTCTATGCCCACTGTTTCTGCTTGTGTCACTGATATCTCAGGGTGTGTCTTTCCCTTTTGTTTTTGTGTGCCTGCTTTGGCTGTGGTAGCCTTCATTTGGGCTTTTTCGGTCTTCTCTATCTTACTCTGCATCCTCTTCTCCCTTGGTATTGTTGTTGTTGTTTCTTCCTCTATTTTAGGCTCAACAATCTAGCCCATTTCCCCATTTCTGTGTTGGAATTTCCTGTGTTCCTTTACCATTGGTTTCCTCACCTTCTTTAGTTTGTTCTCCCCTTATGAATCCTCCTAGCATGGAGAGAGTGCTTTTTTTATGTTTTAATCAGAAAAGGAAATGCTCAGGCAACCAAACAGTCAATCTGAAATAGAGGATAGTTGAATTTGGTTCCCCTGAACCCAAGAAGGAATTTCTCGTGTGTCCAATATCAACTAGCAACAATTTTCTGGTTTTAAGATTGTTGTCACCCAGAACTCGGGTGTTTATTTACGAAAGGAAGAATTTTGTTTCTACAGACAGAGCACAGAGATCAAGTTTTCTTCTCAGCACACAGACAGATATGCAAAAAAAAAGTTACACACAGAGGCTGGCCTCCACAACTGCATATATCTTCCCTACGGATAATTTTTTTTTTTATTATTTTTTAAAAGGAAATGTGGAGGAGAATTTTGATGCAGAAAAATTGGGACACTCAATGCAATACACAGGCAAACATTTTACTTCCAATACACAGGTAGATTTTTCTCTTATTTTCCAATCTGATGTCGTTCAATTCACCACCTTCCATAAACACATCGTGCATAGAGGAGTTTTTTGAGCCTACCTCGTTTGGAGCTCCAAATTCGATGAAAAATCCCAGGTTTTCCTGCTCCAAAAAGCTATGCAGTATTTCCTGTAGAAGCCTTTTTGTAGAAGGCTCTCATTTCCTGTAAAATGAAACTGTGCTTCCTATAAAATGCCGATAAGCGGGAGATTTAAAAAAAACAGGCAGAAATCTTGCAGAGGACCATTGGTTAGCTGCTCTGGAAGTGGTGGACACGTACTCCAGTTGGAGATTTCGTGAAGGCACAGTGAACAAAGAGTGGTGAATGCGTTAACTGAGCCGTCTTTTAACTGCTAGTGTGATTCGTGGTGAGGAGATGAGGTGGTAGAAATGTGCATTGGCCCCATGCAAACTGTAATGTTGTCACGAAACTTCATGTTTTCTATCTATTAATCACTTGACATCATGTGCGTTGGAGTTCAAAACATCTGCCACTATCTGTTTTTTTTAATTTCTCGTGAGTTGTCTAGACACGTGCACTGGGTGATCTCCGGATGAGTGCAATCGAACTAGCTGAGGGTGTCGGGTTAACTAGCAAGCTTTCTAGCTTAATCCAACCATTTCATTTGTTCATGCACTTTCGAATCATACAGATGAAAATAGAGGAACTGGTTTAGACACTTACCTGTAAGTCGATGTGCTACTTGGTTCTTTTTGTTGCTGCATGCTCATACTCCATTGCTGCATTCCTAGATCGCTTATTCTATATGCTTTTTGTTGTCTGATGTGTGGCTATTTTTCTTGTGCAGGTATCCTTTGGCTAGATCTAAGCTGCAGAAGTCTGTTTCATCCTTCGTATTTGCACCCTCATGCTGCTGATGCTGGATTTTTGCAGGATAGCGACTTGTTTTCTCCATAGCTCCCAAACAATAGATCGGATTGACTTGAAACTTTCTGAGTATGTTTTTATCATCATTATGCACCTCCCATAGCAAAATTGTGATCAATGGATAAACATATTTCGAGCAAAACTGAAAATGGCTGAAGATGACAGAGGTCAATTTCTCAAAAACCATGCACTGGAATTAGTCGAAACTGCTGGGGCAAGTTACTATCACCTATATGCATCTCCCCATGAAAAAAGTTTTTAAATGGATGCACGGATATGGAGAAAATGCAAAAATGGCTGAAGGTGATGGAGGTTGATTTCTTGGAAACCGTGCACTGGAATTGGCTGAAATTGCTCAGTAAGGAAAAAAATGAGCTTGGGCTGTAATCCAGGCATGGAAATGATGGAAAAGGGGTTTGAAGAATGTAAGAGGATTTATAAACCATTTATGAAGCTTCCATGATCGCCAAATTGCTTTTTAAAATCCATTTTTATCTTTATGTAATTTCTACAGGAACTTCTTGTAGAAAACACAGTTTTCATAAAAGAAGCACAATGGGGTGGAAAAAATGGTAGAGAAGGGTGAGGGATGGAACTAGGGATGTTTACAGGCCTCATAGACAGATTCTCAACCTTCGGGTCCTCTTCTAAGATCAATTTTGGCTTGTTTGTAGGCTTCCTGCAGAAGACAAAGAACTTCCTATAAAAGACACAGAACTTCCTGTAGAAGGTGAAATCTCAGTCTGAATGGGACCAAATCTTAGGAAAGGGTAGTGGTCATGGAGGAATGGATGGTTAGGGATGTTGGCAGCCTAGTGTTAACCTCTGTCCTTGTTTTGTTTGATCCTCCTAACTTGCAATGTCCTTCCTGCAACCTGCAATTATTCAATAGAAATTAGGTTTATTTTTCTTTTTCTCTTTTCTTCTTTCTTTTTCTCTTTTTTTTTTGAAAACAACTAAAGCGCCTCATGGAGGTTTTCACCCAAATTGCCTGCCCTGGATGCCTCCAAGGGAGGTTTTCACCCAGGGATCCTATTCTCTTTTTCTTTTCTCTTATTTCCAACCCATTGACCACCTCATGGAGGTTTTCAATCAATGAGCCAATCTGAGGCGCGTCCAAGGAGGTTTTCACCTTAGATTTTTATTTTCCTCTTATTTTCTTTTTTTTCTTTTTTTTATTTTTTCTTTTTTTCCTACCCTACCCTACTTGAAAAACAAAATCATTTTCAAGTATAAGAATACTTCCAATGGAGCCATGTGCACATCGCGATTAGAGACAAAATGATGTGGAGGCTTGAAATGCATGTTTTAACAGGTATCTAGATTTCAGAGACCAAATGATTTGACTTTGAAGGGATCAAACATAGCTGAGAAAGAGAGTACTGTTGCAACTTAGTGACCGTCTAAAACCATATCTCAATATAGCTCTGATATCCTTGGTCCTTTTGCTGATCTAGATCATTCTTCATGTCACCTTCTATCATGACCTTCACATCTTCCTCTTTTTGTTGACTTTTCTCCTGAATACATGGAGGATTTGATGGTAACCATGAGGGAGCTCTCTTTATCTTTGATTCTGATGTCTTCTCTTTATCAAGTGCAGCCCATGGTCCTTTGATCTCCTCTTTTGAATCTCCTTTTGCTGGATGTGGTCCTTCAATGCTGTCAATATTATCTCTATTTTGCAATAATCTTCTTGAGCTATGGTGAATATCATTGAGCTCAAGAGGATTTGTTTGGACATGTTGTGCTTCAGCATTGTAATTGGGTTGAGCTACTCCAATGTGCAGGTTTGGAAATGGTGGTACGGGTAATTGAGTGGGGGTGTATATTTGAGATGGATGTGGATGGGATTGTGGTTGGGAAGGTGGTTTTCCACTATATACTTGCTGAGCCTGCCTCTTATTTGGGTTCGATTTTGGTTGGGCAGGCATTTGGGGTTGCCTTGGTGGAGCAGGAGGCGATGATTGCAGTTGAGCAGGTGGTGGAGAAAAAGGAGCGGGAGGAGTGTTGTACTAGGGCCTCCACCCCTAATGAGGTGCATTCAACTGAGGTTGTGGCTAAGCGTAGGGGTGAAATGGATGAGCAGCTGGTTGGGCATAATATGGAGATGTGAAGGACCAAGGAGGAGGTGTGGACCAGGAAGGGTGAGCAGGGGGACCTCAAGAAGGCATAGAAGTGGCTTGATAGGGGTCGTAATAGGTCTGGGATGTCCCTCGCATTCCCTCTTGGTAAGTTTTGGGTCCATGTGGCCTCCTTTGGTTCATGAAATAGAGTGGTTCAGTGGCTCCTTTGGCCCTCTGATATGCAGCTATAAGCCGGGGCAAGGAAGGGCACTGATTTGTAGGATGGTCTTCTTAATAAACAAAACGCAGTTCTATGGAGTATAATGGACATTCGTTCCTAGGATGCTTTCTAGTGCACCTGGGACAAAAGATGGCCAAAGCCCGCTTGGCTTCCTCTTTCATCATTTGGATCTACAAGGCCATTTGCATGGCAAGAAACTACCTCACCACGCTCTTTAAATCTTTCACCTTATTTTCAAATTCATTTTTGGATAAGGCACTCCTCCCAACATTTCTGTTTTTAGCCATTTTCTCCAGAGGAATGTTTTCTTCTTCTTCTCCCCTAAGGGTTCTTCAAAATATGTCTTGTTGTCCACTTAGGGGTTCTTCTTAATCACAGCCATCGAAAAAGAGAGAAGGTTGGCTGTGTGAAGCAGTGGGGGTGTTGTGCAAACATTTTTCTCACTTATCTCTACTCCTACAAGGCATGAAAGGAAATATTTTTGGTTGACTTTTTGTTCTTTTTTCTGCTTGTACCTACAAAAACTAAAATAGATTGAACTGCAACTAACTAAAATTTATCTTGCTAAAATGAAAATGAAAAATTGAAATGAAAGCAGGAAAGGACTAATCTATTTTGTTGAAATGAAATTGCAGTAATGAAATGCTAAGCTACGCTTGCGGAATTGAAATGGTAATCTACACTTGCAAATTGAAATGCTACTCTAGAAAAGTAGGAAATGTCTAATCTAATTTTGCAAAAATGAAATTGCAGAATGGAAATGAAACAACTACTCTACTCTTGCTGAAATAAACTACTTAGCAGAAGGTTGCAGTAGAAAATAGAAGAAAATCAGCAATCACCAATACTCTGATGCTTCCCCGGAAACGACGCCAAAAAGATGGTGGGCTCCAGTATTGCAGCAATAATGCTACAACTCCTGGGACACCCTTCTTTACTTTTATCAACCCAGTAGTTCGTAACAAACTTGGAAGCGACGGTGTTGTATGCACAAGTACTAGCTCTTGTCGCGGCTGACACTAGATCAACTGGAACAAGTCTGCTAGGAGCTTAAGCCAACTTCTATGAGCTTTTAGAAGAAGCTTTTAACTGTGATGGATGAAAGCTAACTCAAAGTAGGCTAATCTACTTGCAGAAAGAAGTTGAAAGCTTAAAGGAAATGCAAAACCTAGTAAACCCTAGTTTTACAAACTAACCCTACTGGTGCAAGAAAAAGGATGAAAGCTACAGAAATGGATGCCATTGACTCTTGGGTAGGTACAGTGCATGTGTCTAACCTACCTCTGAAGTGAAGTCTGGACAGAACATCTTTCTGTATTTTTGAGTAAGTTCGAAAAGTTATTATGCATGTGTTTTAAGTGTTGTTGATTATGCAGAGGTTGATTGGCAACAGGAAATGGAATAGGAACTTGCAGGAGGTTGGGAATGTGAGAAGAGGGCCTAAGGGGTTCCTATCACCCCTCCAGAGAGTTTCACAGTGTTCGAAACTCAAGAAACCGCTTTCGTGAGCTTCTACAAGAAGTCTGCAGGGTTTCTATAAGATGTTCCGAAAGGGAATCTTGAAGGGTTGATGGTGTAAGAAAGGTGGGAAAGTGGAAATGGAGGTTGGATAAGGATGTTAAGGGGTCTAGGACCAAGTGAATGAAGTTGAGGAGTGGTTAAGGTGGTCAGATTTGGTTCAAGGATGGAGGGAGCAAGGTTGCACAAAGATATGGGAATTAGGTCAAATTGGAAAAGGGTGGCGAATGAAGGGAAGGAATCTGGAATTAGGGGTTGGAGCAGGTGGTATGATGGAGGAAATATAGACAGGGAGGTATTACAGATGCTCTACACACTATTTCTCAAAAGTGATCAAAGAAAGACTAGAAAAACCAAAGATCTAGCTATTTTGACCTACTTTGACCTACAAACCAGAAATATGATGAACATAAGTTTATTGGAAAAAAATCATGCAAGATAACTATGGAAGCCAAGCAAGAACAGATCTAAATATGCAAGCACAACTGGTATCAACTTTTCCAACTAAAAAATCTAACACTAGCAGTTGCATTGAAAAGCAAAACAATGTTTTCGTGGCAGCAAGTATGCCTTGGTCTCAGCTCATGGTCCCAAGGTGGGAGAGATGAGATCAAGGATTGCTTGGTGGTCTTTTTGTAGGTCTTTTCCTTTACTAATATATCAAATAAACCTGAAGCATGAAAATCTATTTCAATCATCAAAAACAACCTAAGTAACAAAGAAAGATCTTAATCTAGATAACATAAATTATTCTATGGATGCAACAAAGACACATAAAAGTACACAAAGGAGGTACTGGCACTTAGGTTGGGCCCAACCCCAAGTTCTATAGCCTCCTAAGAAATATTAGAGCTGATGCAAAGCTGGATTCATCTTTATTGATCAAAAAAATAATAGTTACATCCCAAAAATTGTCTACAAGAAAAAGCTCGAACATGTGCTGATACAGAGTTGCACTAAAGTGCTAACCTACTGACTAAAATCTAACTAAAATCTGACTAACTCCTGACTAAAAACTGACTAACTCCTGACCAACCCCAAATGAGTCCCTGAGCCTTCTTATTTATACATATTGAGGACCCCAACAGTCCTCCTAAACTTTAGGGACTTAGCTGCCAAAACTTGCAGTTAACACCAGCCCTACTTGACTTGTTTGGCTGCCCCTTGTGCTCTGATTTTTTGATGGAGAATTCGAGGTAAGCACTCATAAATGAATGGGACACCTTCCTACAAATCCTCTCCCTTGTTCTTCCACGAATTTGGCTGCCAAGTGCTCATTTAAACCTTTGATTTTGTCTCAAAATTGACCAAACATCTGTATAAAGCACACATTAGACTTTTTGGCATAATGACTAACCCAAATCACTCTATTAGTATAAATATAATCAAAAAATTGCAATAAACTAATGAGAATGGTGGATTAAGTTGAATTAGTAGGCTAAATGAGCCCATATAATTACCCATTTTTGGGGCTCATCAATTAGTAAATTTCTCACTGATGAGAATGGAACTATTACTTTAGTGTGGGTTTTAAGAAGAAAGGGTCTAAAATATTTTATTGATTTGAAAATCGAAAAACCTACTTTTCAATATCTGAGTAATTTAATTCATCACCCTGCAAATTGGAGCTAAATAAATAAATTGGTTCTTCAACTTTCCCAACATTGACTTGCATCAATATAGCTGCATATGATGTTTCAGAAGCAAAATTATATAAAATAAAATGATTAGAAAAAATCGGATTTTCTAAAGAGGGAGCATTTATAATTTTTTGTTTTATAAGATTGAAAGTCATGATCAAAGTGTCCCCATTTAAAAATAGAATTTTTCTTGATCAAAGATTGGAGTGGTAAAACAATTCGTGAAAAGTCAGGGACAAATATTTTGACAAAATTTTTCTAACCTAGGAAAGATTACATGTATTTTTTTTATGAGGCAAAGAGTTTTCAAAAATTTATCTTATCCTATTAGGCTCTATGTGAATGCCAGAAAATACATTAACTCTGAGCCTACAACTAATTGCAATATTTGTTCCATAGGAGGCAATGGAAAGTTGTCCTTCTAACAAGCTTTGTTGATATTTCAAAAGTCTATACAAATTCTAATATCACCATTCTTTTTCCTGACTGGAACTAGGTTAGAAACCCACCTTGAATGTTTGATAGGAAAAATTATTTTGGCTTTGAGAAGTTTATTAAATTCAAATTTAATTTGATTCTCTAAATTTAGGTGAAGCTTTCTCAACTTCTGTTGTATAGGCTTTTCATCAGATATCATAGGAATGATATGTTGAATGATGGAAATATCATATGTCTTAAGATCTTCATAATTCCAAGAAAAAACATTTGTGTATTTCTTCAACAAATGAATAAATGCTAATCTTTCATCAGATGTAAGATAGCTTAATTTTTTGAAGTCTAAATTCAATTCCAAGATTAACTAATTCAAACCTCAAAGTTGAAATTTGAAGCTTTGAGTTAGTAGGTTTCTTGAATCTGTCCTTAAGATATTACAAATCTTCCATCTTAACCATATATTTACGTATGAAATTTACACTTGTTTCTTGCTTAAGCTGGCTATTGTGTTGATCTCCATCTATTATCTGGTCATCATAAGAGCCTTCAGATGTTAGAAAATGTATGATATCAGGATCATTATTAAAAACTCGCGAGTTGGTGACGTTATCGGGAATAGAAGGCCTAAAAATTAATTCTATAGAAAATTCACCAGGACAATAATCTCTTGGCGGTATTAACTTGGATGCAACGTTAGCCAAAAGATCAGCACTTGCATTTTGAAGTCTTGGAATTCGGGAAATGTTAAATGCTAGGAAATGTGAGGTGAGGTCCTGGACTAATGATTGATAATGTCTCAAATGTCTAGAAAGACAGTGAATAGTATTCCTCACTTGTTTGATTACAATTTCTGAATCTCCAAATACTTGGAGGTATTTAATACCAAGTCCAATGGCTTTATACAACCCTTTGAAATAATGCTTCATATTCTACAGTTTTATTTGTGCATTCAAATTCAAGTCTGCATGCCAACGGAGTGTTTTATCCTTTAGGGCTAACCAATATGCAACATGCTCCAGCTCCAACATTAGATTTAGATCCATCAAAAAATAATTTCCAAAATAATGAATTAACTACAGGTTTATCTACAAAATTGATACATTTAGAAGAATCTGTTTGAGAATAATTTTTGATGTAGCAAAAGTTTTCAAAAAGGGTGATGCACGGGTATTAAAATTGCCTAAAAATGATTTGACTGAAAATTTTCCAATAATATTACTACTGTATGTGATGGGATCATTTTCTCCCTATAGTTCTGTGACGTTATACTTTAAATGTTTCTCATGGTCGACCCTTATTTGATCTGCCTTACCATTATAAGGAAGTCACATATGGGACTAGTCTGTTGCGAAATAGCCATGAAGCTTTTCAAATCAATATCTACTGAGGATCAAACTGTAGAATTCAGGGATATCGGCCACAAGAACATCAATCACTTGACATAATTTTGGATTTGATGTGAGTCTAATCATAACCTTATTGATTTCTCCTATGAATTAAACTTGAGATCGATCTAGCTATACAATGTGAACAACAGATTTTTCGGGTTCGACATTGAATTTTGCACAAACAATTTTTTGTAAAATGTTGGATGAGGCTCAAAAATCTACTAAATAATTGTACAAATTCTTATTGAATACTTCAAAATTCAAAAGAAATAGAGGTTTATGGGATTTATATCTACAACCTATTAAAGAAACATCAGTTGAACTCATTTTGTCTAATGAAGTACTGGGAGGCCTAGCCATTTCTTGAGCAGTCTAATAAATTACAGCAAAAGGAAGAGAAGAAGTGGGGACTACTTTTATTTCTTTGAGAAATATATTTCGCTGATTTTTTAGCTTTCTAAGCTCATGGAACGTGGTATTAGATCTAGTATTCTTCATGTCTTCCATGATGTTGTACTCCATCTCGTCAGATACTAGCATGGTTTTGGATGGCGGTGACGAATTGGATTGAAGAGGTGTCGTTTGAGTGGATTTGGGAGAATATTTCTTGCCTATTGCTTTATCTCTGAGAGCAAGAGTTGATGATTTCTATTTTATATTTGTTTGTGGCCAATCAACAAAGCTCTTGCTTCTAGTAGCAATAGGTAATGATTCTTCTGATCCATCATTATCTAACAAAGGAAGAATGAAATCCCGCATTCCTTTTAATTCAATTATCTCTCAGTCATCGGTTTTTTCTTAAACTATTGACACTTCTTCTTCTTCCACATATGATTCAGCATTTGATATTGTATTTGGAGGTTTACGATCAGAGGAATGTTTCTTTTGTAAGGTCTAAAAGCTTTCCTAGAAGAAGTCTCATCTGCCTTCTTTTTAATCTTTACCATTTCATTGGACATGGTTTCTAAGTACCTTTTGCATACCTTCAAGATTGAAAGGATCCTTAGGTGCTTTCTTCTTTGATTCATACCTCAATGTGACCTTTTTAGATTTTATTTCTTTTAATGCATTCTTATTTTCGAAAGCTAAAATATGTTTTTCCACAGCTATGGCTTCCTTCATGTTTTCTTCCAAAGTTGGTTTGCCAACCTTACTGACAAAAATAGTTGCATTCAAGGGAAGAGAAGAAATGTACCATTCATTTTGAACTTCAGTACTTGGCTTATATGTCGTTGGGATTTTGTTCAATAACTTATTAAAACATGAATTGAAGTCCTTAATTGGTTCTCTAGGTTTAGCTTTCAAGTTGGAGAGATCATTGAGAAGAGTAGTTGTTGAGCGGTCATCTTGAAACCTGGTTATGAACTTCTCTTGAAATGCATCCCAACTATTAATGGAACCATATGGTAATGAAAAATACCATGATCCTGTTGATCCTTGTAAATTTTAAGGGAATAATCATACGATTGTGTCTTCTTCTACAAATCCATTTAGATTTATGGACAACATGAAGTTATTTATGTGATTTCCCGCATGACGACCATCATTAGGGTTGAATTTTGGCAACCATTTTTATGGATGCACAGGTAATGGATTTAATGGTCCTGCCATTCGAATGGCTCTTGGATTTTTCCATGGTCTTTGACCCATTATGAGTATCTGTGTAGAAGAAGATGTACCAGTGGTTGAAGGTGATTGGGTAGAGGATGAATGTGCTCTTCTACTAGTGTAAATCACGATCTGGGATGGTGAGGTGGATGATTGAGTTTGTGATGAAGATAATGAAATGAATGAGGGCTTTTCTGGTGACAATGAAAGAATCCCACTATGAGATTAAGAGTCTAATTCCTTAGCTTTCCTTTGAGGGTGAGGTAGAGGAAATTCAAATGAATGGATTCCAAAATTTTCACTCTGTGATCTCGTTAACATTTGAGAGGAAGGAAAATGTGAAGAAACATTGGCTTGAGATAATTTAGATTCTTCTTGAGACAGATAAATCCCTTTCAATCTGTGAATTAAAGACCAAACTTCGGAGTTTCTACAAAAGAAGGGTGATCTCATTTCATTGCAAAAACACTAATGGATTGTAAAGATTTCTTCACAACTTTGCATCTAGGATTTGGGAATTTGGAATGTGACCGAGAAGTTGGAGGTGATGGTGAGGGAATTTTAATCTTACAATGGCTTTCTAATTTAGATTTTCTTGCATTCATAGTCAGGCCCTCCTTTTAGCGCCAAAATTTTGAATCCTCCAAGTTTGCTACAACAACATGGGGAATAACCACTCGTTCTGAACCTTAAAAGCAACTTATTTTTTGTTTCGTATAGTGGCTCCAACTAGGGATAATGGGACAAGTATCCCAGAGAGGATTGATTTGATAAAGTTGTTGGGGATCATATAAGGTATAATGGAGAATGATTCAACTGAGTATAATCTAATCTAAATAATAAACACATGCATATATCTTAATATAACATTATTTCGCTATAAGTATACCCAGGAATAAACTAAGATATGAAATTTATAGATTTGTCTCAAAGTAATTGGTAATAAAGACAATTCAATTGCCAAAAGAAATGAAATTGTTTAATGAATTTGTTTTTTGATAAATAGTTATACAGAACAATTGAAAAAACTATATCGCATATAGTAATTGTTCATGCATCAAGGCAGAATCAGAGTTGCAACATCATACAAAAGTGCAATAATGTAGAACTATAACTCATATTTTCATACATAAGACAATCAAAAGAAAGAGTATTACTAATGCATAAATAAAACACAATCATACGATAAAAGTACCATATATGAAAGGTCTTGCTCATGGGCTCAACAATATTGATCCAATTTCATCCAAACAAATACACTCTAAGAATACATAAATGTAATTTCAGTGGAGCATGCTCAATATTCAAAGAAAAATAGATCATGTTCCAGTAATTCCATTAAAACCTTCTCAAAAATATAGTAGTGTAATATCTTGAAAAGTGTTTTTGATAAAATTATGGATCTCTCTCTAAATGCATGAGAGGGGTTTAAAATACTATAATACATGCCTCAAAAATATATTATTACAAAAAAGGTTGAGGAGGCTTCAAACAACCTTCCTCAGAGTAAGCAAAAATAAAACTAAAAGTAGAATTAAACTAATGATGAGCTTATTTCAACTTGAACTATCGTAGTCGACTAACTTTATCTTTGAGATTGAAAATGTCAATCATTGGTTTGAGCTGAGGCGACTGACCAATTGTGGATTTTAACTTCCCTGCAAATATGGCATCTGAAAGAGCTGGCAGCATCTTTTGTGCAAAGATAGTCAAACACTGCAGAGTCATTCTCTGGCTATGTGGTTTTACCAAATACTGCCAGTATGTCTCCTAATCTAGTTTGGTTAGTTGTTTTATTGCTTCTTCCTTGGGTTTCCATTGTTGTTCCAGTTGTTTGATGTTTGGGAGAGACCCTTGTATGCACTATTTGAAAAGGTTAGCACTATGGAGGTTTTCATTAATGGCTTCAATTATACTTCTTGTTGCACTTGTTTTTGTTGTCATCACCCTTTCTACTTGTTTTAACCATGTATCCCAATCTGTAAATAAAATGTCTTTGTGGGATTGTTCTATTTTTGGTGGATCAGTCTTTCTTCCCTCATCAGACTCCATCCAAGTAATAATTCCATAAATAGTTTTATGGATTTCTTCATATTCAAACCTCATATCAATCAGTTCGTTTGTCAATTTATCACTTGTCTCAAAGTAAGGATTAATCTGTGAGATTTTCAGGCATAACATTTCTTCTTGTTGTATTAATATGGAATTTTGTTTGACTTCTTGTTTGATGAACTCATCTTCTTGAGGGTTATTTTTAAATCTATCCACTATGGCTTGCATTTGGCGAATGAGTGAGTCCTTTTCTGATAACCTTTCCTAGTGTTGCAACCTCATTTGCTCGAATTCCCTCTAAAGCTGAGCTACATGTCGTTTTTCTTGTTGATTGGTTATTTCTTGTTCTAATTACTATTTAAGCAGAATAATTCAATGTTATTTTTCTTTTAGTAGCATTCGAACTTCCGTTTATTTATCAATGGTCATTGTGGCATAAGCTCCTGCCAACTATGACAATTTCATAATATTTTCCAATGGGTCAGTAGGAGTATCGTTCCACACAACATCCATGGAGTCATTCTCTAGAGTTGCAATGGTCATGGTGTCTAATTTCCTCTTATTTCTTTTTCTTTTAACTACAACCTTATGAGTAGGACTATAAAATATATCTAATGGAGGTATCTCTTCAATTTTCAAGAAAATCTTTGAAGCAGGAAAACCCGAAATAACCTCAATATATTGAGTGTTTGTAGCCCCTTTGCTCTGTTGTCTCTATATTTTCTTTACGCTGAGTCTATTTGGGGGTCTGCAATTCAGATATTTTCTCAAGATTTGTGCCTATTTGGAGTTTCTTATTAAACTTCTCTCATTTCTTATTTAGGTCAATGACTGGAATATTCCCTGTTTGAGCTAAAGTGGAACCAACCTCTATCTTCTTCTTGGCCAAGGCCTATTCGGTTGTTTCCTTTGTATTTCCCTACGTATCTTTCTTTGAATCTTTATTAGAATTTCCTTCTCCATCATGAGATTTTTGTTCTGATTATTCTGACAGATGAGTTGATTTCTCTTGCATTTCCTCCTCTGAATTTTCCTTTGAACTTACCTCTAGGCTCACGCTAGGAGTAGGTTCTCTTATTGGTTAAATTTGTAATAGGTCCAATGGGACCTTTAACAATATTTTATTCTATATACATGAAAAGCATTAATATCATTTGGGATTAACTGTAATGTTGCCAAATGTAGGACCTGTGCAAATGTTTCCACTCCTTGAAAGAGGTCATCAAAGGGATCTCCTTCATGAGTAAACTATTTGAATTTAACCATGGTGGTGAAGTCTTTAGCAACTTGATTTGGTTCATATTGTCGCCCTCCAATTGTGGCCAATTTTAGAGATGTAATAATATATGCTTATTTTACTACGTGTCCATATTCATGTAGTGTGAAAGTGCCACATTGTAATGGGAAGGCTAGCCAAATGGATTTCTTATATTCCCTCAGGGCTTTAGTTAAACCACCCACCCCTGCTGTCTGGTAAGCTATATCTCTGGTAAGCTATCTCTCTAGCCAATAGCTCATCCAAAACATAATATGGGAGGACATGTGGAGCAACAATGCTCCCAAAAACTCTGATATAACTGAATGTTTATTCACTGAACCATATTGTGACTGGAAATATGCCTAACTTGGCTTCTTCAAAAAGCCTAGGGGACATTCTATAAAAAATGGTTTTATGAATAGGCAACATTATACCCTGGTAGATTTTGTAAAAATTGTGATTGAATTGGGATTCCCACAAGATTTTATGGTATAAATGGATGGCGAGAGTGTTCTTTATAGTCCACTTCCAACTCATGTTTGGAAATTGAGAACAAAAACAAATGTCATCCATGACATAAGAACTCATAAAAAAGGGGGGGGAAATTCTTGATGAACCAATTTTGTTTTGTTTATATTCCCTAATAACCATGGCTAAATTCTTTTATAAAATCTGACTCGAATTCATAATTGTTGTGTTAAATGTTTCATCAATTAATGGAATCCACTCTATATAAAATTTGATTCTATCAGCTTTACCAAATAATCTACACATCATCGCAGCTGGGAAATTATGTGGGGCAGAGAGGGATGCAATTGGATACATACCAGATTTCTCCCATTTGAATTTTCCTGAGCCTGAACTCCAGGTATGTGTAACATCCAATGGGTCCTCATTCTCTTCAGCGAAATTCTCAAGGAAATCTTTGTCATAGAGATTTTGAGGCTATGGTAGATGGTACATATGGCACAAATTGTCTGGTGTAAAAGACCCCATGACCTCATGTCTTGCATTCCTAAAAGCTATGTCTGTGATATTTAGATTATCAATCACCCATTTTACCATATTTGTGTATGGTAATATCTTAGGTCTTACTTCTATTATGTGTAAAAATGAACATGCTGCCTCAAAATAGAAAGCGTTAGATGATTCTTCGACATCATCTATTGCCTTCATTCCAGTGGCCTCAGTTTCTCTTCTTCCAGTAGGTTATATGTAGCTTCCCATGATGTGATTCCTCTGCCTTTGCTGTAGGTGGTATCAGAGAAAAGTGCTATCATGTCTAATTTCTCCGATGCAGTAGCTTTTCCTTTCTTTGCCATCTTCTTAAGCATTGTTCCCTTCGGAGGTTCCCTGAAATTGAGCAATGGAGATTATCGAATAAACACAGAGTGAAACTAACAGTGAAAATTCAATGATACAGGTAATTTTGAAAGCTGACATAAAGCTGTTGTCATAGATATTTTGAGGCTCTATTACACAGGATTTTGTCACTGTCCCTATACTCCCCGTCTACAATCCCAAAGAACCTATACAATGTACCCGACATGCTTTCCCATCATGAAGAATCTCCCAGTATGTCCCTCTTCATGAGCAGAATAATTCCCCTTTCCATAATTTCCCAAGAATCTTCCTTCTATCCTAGTTTACAAGACCAGTGCTACTGATGAGTGCTCTCCTCGCGTCGATTTACAGAGGTTAAAACTAACCCTCTCACCGATCAGATCGACTGATCCCTTTTCTAGTCACGTTGATCCTCTTTTGGAAGGTTTTTAATAAGGAGCTGAAGCTTCCATGTCTATAAGCTTTGTAACGAAAGTCTATTAGATGGTGGGCCGAATAGAGCTGAGGAAATCAATTTGGGATCCTATCCCCTATTAGGATGGAACAACCTCAAGAGAGAATACCTTATCCCATGACATGAGGAACCATCTCCCAACCATTAAAGCTATATAAGCCTTTCTTTTTCCCAAGCAAAAGCAACTGAAGTTTTGGAGCAAGTGTGAATAACCAACAAGTCATTTCTAACTTATATATTTCTAGTGTGTGTTTGAGGGAGAATATGATGATTTTGGTTTGGTTTGAGACTAGAGGTAAAGAGGCCTTAAACTTCCATTTGTTGGGGCTATCCATGAAGTGCTAGCAGAAGTGTGGGAACCTGGATATGTCGAAGGAGATCAACAATGTCAAGGGACTGGTTGTAATCTCTTTCAAATTTATATTAATGCAACTATCGATTGATTTCCTACATGAAGTGTCATTTGATGTTATCATGGCTTAATTTTCCTTGACCTATTAACTATGTTGAATACAATATTGCATGTTGTCACGTTTGTTGTTGTTGTTGTTCTCTTGTGTCAGGTATTCGAAGGAAGGAAATGAAAGATAGCTAGAGTGAGGAAGCAGGATCATCACCAAGCATAATAGCATTCTAAGGGGGAGGCCCTCTTAATTGATTCTAACTTAAGGATATTTTCCATAGATTGTTCGTTTATGGCTAGACCCGCTCTCTAGGGCTACAAGAATTGTTTGTGTCCGCAATAAGAATTTACCTGCACCACAAATTGGCAACCATACTGTGGATCCAATCCTTCTGTTTGATTGATTGTCAATTTATGGTTTTGTGTGAACTTTTCTCGCATCACTATTTCCATTTAGTGTTCTATACTTTGCCCAGTTTACTACTCTGAGCCTTAAATTTACTACGGCAAGTCTGGTCTTAGCCTTTGAGAATTTTTATTTTTTTCCTCAAATCCTTGGTTAGTGTGCTTATTTTTCTGACAGTCGCGTCGATCAGCAAAAGTTTCTCAAAATCAGTCACGCCGACCCCCTTTTGGCGCATGTTGTTAGTTAGGCAGTCGCACCGATTCCTGTAGGTGAAGATCAGGGTTAAACATAGATCATAGCCAATGTGTCTTGCCCTTCTGATTTCTGCCTCTCAGCTCATTTTGAATGTGTTCTCCCTGGCTGGAAAGCTCTTTTATCTAAGTTTGTATGATTTGTTAATTTTCATTTCCTTCACTTGGTTGCTTGAGTTCTTGGATGGTGTATAACCCTAGGGCATCTAGGTCATCACCCATTCACTTGTTTGCCTACCGAAAAAGTCAAGTCCATAGTCAAATTTTCTCCTTGCATTTCATTTGATTAGTCTTTTTATTGCTTCGATTTCCATTTGACATGTTTGGAAAGTTTAGTTTAATGTTTGAGTGTCTCTTTTCGAGCACAAATCACATTACCCATCTTGTTTTTGGTTCAATATTTGTCTCATTAATTTTGAAAAGAATTATCTTTTATGCTTTCTTGTGATTGATTGTGTTACGAATGTTTCATTGAAGCGTGAATTGTTTTCAAAAGATTCAATTCATCATTTCATTGAAAAATACAGAACTCTAGTTTGCTATATCAATATGTTGTGTTAGTTAGCATCATTGAAGGCTAGAGTTGCATCATCACTTGTATTACAAAAGAAATGAATTCTCGTTATTAGTGAAAGGGCTACTTGAAGTGCATTGGATAGGAAAGTTATGAATTGGAAAGAGTTTTTCATCGTTTTTGTTTTCAAAAGATGAAATAGTGAAAAAATCATTTTTCTTTCAATTCCTTGTTTTGTTGCATTTGAGTATGATTTATATTCTCATTAGTGTAGAGAATTCATCGAATTGAAAGGGTTTTGTCTCATTTAGCTACATGTAGTTGTTTTTGAGTTGCATCGATAAGACCTGAAAACCGAGACATAATTTCAAGATAAACTCTAAAATGAACTCAATTAACCTAAGTCACATTTGAAATCTAATGATCACATCTTAGAAGGACTAGGCTGTAGATGTGTTCCGGCGTCTTAAAACCTAGTAGTTGTCATTCGCTTCGGCACTAGACAACGCTAGTATGGACATGTGCTCCCTGTACTATCGAGTATATAAAGGGAGACCCCACTAGGATAAAATCCTTTATCCATAGGAAACTGATTCTACCGCCTTATAAATGTGATACACCGAACATAACATTCAGGGAGATTTCTTGCCCGTACTTCTCAGTTCACTGGGAGGTATTCTGCAGTCCATGGTTACCTAGTAATCTTCTTTACCTAGATCATCCTAAGTAGCCATTTTCATCTTTTTGACTCCCTAAATATAAAATATCACCCAAGCACTTGTCCTTTCGAGCCCATTTCAAATCGAAATTGATAGAGTCACCTTTGCTTCTTTCTCAACTCTTAAAACAATAAAGAGCAAAAGTTTGTTTTTGCATCTTAAAAAAAATTGTTTCCCATGATATTATAACGTCCCGGTTAGTCCTTTTTAGACCAATCATGAGTATACATTTAAATACATTTTAAAGCCCTTGAAATTGATATCTTGTTTGGTTATGCCAGACAAGATCATCGTGGCTGAACCAACTGGTTCACCTAATTCCTCTTCCTCTCCCCTCTCTCAAAGATTGTCTGACGAGCCTTTTCCTGAATTTAAGCAATCGCTTGAGGACCAAGGTGTTGAGCTTGGAATTGTTCCAAGTATTCAATCTTTTTCATCTCATCCTTTCCCTTTAGATAGTGGTTCACCTTTCGATGTTGGCCCAGAATCTCTGGATAACCCTATCCAGACTCCCAAGAGTCTGTCGACTTCTAAAGGTCAACTTGGACTGGTTGTTTATACTTCGAATCCTTTGTTTGATATTGTTGTGATATCACCGCAACATTAGTACAACCGGTATGATCAACCGAGTATTCCTTTGGAATTATCCCCTTGAAAGTCTTCGGTAGTCTGTTGTCATATATTTTCACCCATGGAAACAAAAGGGGAAATCTTAGTCTCCTCTCCGGGTCACTCAGAGGTTTCCACTACACGCACAGTTGAGAAGCAGGAATATCCTTTCCCTCCTGAAGGTTTCCATTACACAGGAACCATTTTGACTATGATTACTGTGTAATTACTTCACTTTATATCCATTGGTTTCAAGCATGCCTACTGCCTCATCATTATATCACAACCCTATTTGGCCGTCTGGAGCTATGATTACCATAGGTCCATTCATTCAGAACCTAACGACCCAAAAAATGGTGATGTCTAAAGTCACTTCAGCCCCAGTGTAATCCACCATTCCCAATCCTTTTGTTTCATCAGTACAGGTGACCCATCTAATTCAATTGACATCCTCGAGTCATGTCCCTATCAGTTCTTTGATCCCTTGAGTAAGTGGATAGATTGTTCCACTGCCTAGGGGGCAAAGTCTGAATGTTTCTATGATGTCTGGCACAACCAACGCGAGTGGCTCACAAATTGACATGGTTGGGATGAACCAACCCTCTTCAAGTGCCATTTAAAATCCTATTAGTCTGGCTGGATCAAGTAATGTCCATTACCAATAGTCTAATGTTGGTCCTCGGTCAAGTCATGTCTAGTACCAACAACCCAATGTTGGTCTGTCTAGGTCAAGTCATGTCTAATAACAACAACCTATTATGGCTCAAGCTCAGTACCAACCTCTTTATGTTCCATATGGTTCACAAGAAATGGATAATCCATCATACATCCCTTAGCCTAGTCCATCTACCGTGCCTGGTGGGTGTGGCCAGATATATTTTGGGAACTTTCAAGCTGTCATTTCGGGAATTGTTCAAGCACCTTTGTAGCAGCAATGACAACTCCTGCAGCAGCAAGGGGAACCTTCGTTGTAGCAAGGGCCATCCATGTGCTAGCAAGGCTAGATCATGCCACAGCAAGGACAACTACAACAACCATAGGGGCAACCCTCGCAACAATTGCAGCAAGTCGTGCAGCTGCAGATGCAGTATGCATTGCAATCCTCCCATCTTATGCCTTCGAAAGGTCAACCTCTACAGCTACAGGGACAACCCTTATAGCCACAAGGTCAACCCTTACTGCCACAAGGTAAACTCAGGTAGTAGAAACCCTTATACTCATATCAATAGGGTCAACCCTTGCAAGGGTAGGGCCAAGGACAAGTCTTGTAGTAGCAAGCATAGAATCCTTATGTCCAAGGGAAATAGGTTCAACCTCCTTTTCTCTAAGGACAACAGGTCCAAAATCCTTATGTCCAAGGACAACAAGTAAAAAATCCTTACATCCAAGGTAAGCAGGTCCAATACCCATTTGTTCAGGGGTAGTAGCTACAAAATCCCTATGCTCGGGGAAATCAAGTGCAAAATCCATATGTCCAACAGCAGCAGGCTTAAGAGCCTTTTAACCTATATGTTTCTTATCAACATATTCTAGCTGGATGGTTTCAAGGATTTGAAGGTCAGAATCCTCCTTACAGGCAAGGTAACCTATAGTAGGGGAAAAATCAAATGCCTTATGGAAAAAATACTCCACTTTAGGGACTAAATCCTTACCAACAAGGATGGGTACCGCCAGTCGGAACCCCTTATCGACTTCAAATGCCTTTCAATACCCAATTGTCATTCTTGGCTACACTGGAATTTCCATATGTGTCTAGACTCAAGAATGATCTGATTCTTCATTTGCCATACTAGCCTCCAAATCCGTCCAAGCTTTTGAGAGATTATCCAAAGTTTGAAGGGAAAGCAAAAGAGAACTCTCAAGCCCACGTGATGACATATCACCTCTAGTTCTCCTCAAAACATTGATGATTCCATTCATCTTCATCTTTTCCAATGAACTCTTATAGGAGCTGCAGCCAAGTGGTATATGGATCTCCCCTGAAATAACTATCATGACTTTAAGACTCTCGCCATGGCCTTTGTCAGACATATCCAATTGTTAGTTCTCTATGAAACTGGCACCCATTTGTTAATGTCACTCAAGCAAGACACAACGACTCACATCGCCAATCACATCCATGAATGGAGACGTAGTTTCCATCTGATTAAGTTTGAAATTGATGATCAGTTGTTGACTGAGTGGTTCACCAAATCATTTGTCAACAAAATTACTGAGAACATTTCTATGGTTGGATGTGTCACCAAAGAACAAGCCATTGCAGGTGCCCAGCATTTATACCTTGTCTATTCACAGTCTGGCATGTCATATGATGTGTTACGCGATGTGCCCAAACCATCATCTGATTTGATGACATCTAAGTCCCCCAGTACTGCTCTTGTTGATGGAGTAATTGGTTTAGTGATCAGGACCACTAAAAAACCTTCTTCCAAACAGATGTCGGTCTCCAACACTGCTCCCAATGACTCCTCTTGCAATGCATACAGCCCTAGTAAAACCTCAAAGGTTCATGTTGTCTAGTCTACTGCGACAGATAAATCCCCTAAAGGTAAGAAGAAGGGCAAAGGGCTGAGTAAAGTCGATGCCCCAAAACAAGGTCCTCCAAACCCATCTATTGGTGATGCTTCCCAACAGAAACCTAAGTATCCATGCCTCGTTTGTGAGGAGGATCACTATACTAGGGATTGTCCCAGACTGTCTGAAGTTAGTCATTTTCTCAAAGGGACCCCAGTTGTCCTGAAAGAGCCCTTTCTGTCCTAGCAAACTCAAATGGTAGACCAGCCTCAGTCATCTACTTCCTTAGGTTCACAAGTGTTCATGATGATTACCTCGATAAATGTGCCTACCAGGTCAAAATATTATCAAACCCCTTCTCCGTCAACAGGGAAAGAAAAAGAAGGTACCCCTTCTTTTTCAACTCCATCTGATTCTGGTCCTCTTCATATAGAGTGACCTAATCCTGATTTTTCCATTCAACCACCTTCTTGAGGTGTGCTTAGAAAGTCCTCGTACAATCCCAATGCTCGAGCCACTCAACATTATAACATTGTTAAGGATTTGGCTCAAGCACCATCAAATATGTTTGCTCTCGAGGTCCTTCAAAGTTGTCCTTCTCAGTAGAAATCATTACTGTCGGCTATTGGGGGTATTGATCTAGCTTACTCTAATCTCATCTACTTTGACCTAGAAAACCACGTTCGAAATTTACCTCATCAAATTTCCTTTCTCATTCAAGTAACCATAAATGAGAAAACCATTGATAGCACCGTCATCGATGACGGTGCTTCTACCTGCATCATGTCTGTCACTTGTTGGAAGGCAATTGGTTCTCATACTCTGAACCAGTCCCCTAATACTCTGGAAGCTTTTGACGGGTGCGATTTGCGACCATTCGGCATCCTTACCAACCTTGCCATTATATTGGAGGGAAAGATAGTACATGTCAAGTTAGAGATCGTTGACACTAATCTTAACTACAATCCTCTACTCGGATGGAGCTGGACCCATGCCATGTATGCTGTAGCCTCTTCCATCTTTTGTGCGATTCATTTTCCCCATTAAGGGAAGATAGTCACAGTCAACCAATTGTCCTTCTTTGCCTCTTCCTCCTCAGATGGCAATGTTTTGTACGTCAAGCACACCGATGCTCCTTATGAGAGTGTGGGTGTAGGAATTTTGAAATATCCTGCCTTGATGGGAATTTTTCTGCTCCCACCTCCTCATGTTGCCTCTATCAACATGATTTCAGTCAAGTCTGATCCTTGGGTCATTCCTTCGCCAAATCTCATTGATACATGTGGTGAGATTATGATGTTAAGTTGTGCCAAAATTGATTATGTGGAAATTTTTGAGGCCTCACCTTCAGTATCCTCTGGTCATCCTGATTTGAGTTCATCTCTCGATGTGTATTCTCAATCCCCGTGGCTTGGTTCTGGCCTGATGGTCATGTCTATATGTCTTGATAAGTTCTCTTCTCTACTGCCTATTGACATGTCAGTTTCTCCTGATATAGTCAAGATATTTCAACTAAGGGCACCTTTATCTCTTCATGGGTTCATTTTTTTTCTCCCTCCCCAAGTTTTTACCGCTTGGCCGTCATTGCAATGGGGTTGCCATCTTCTGACTCGTAACCCTCCCTCGTCCATGGGGAATGGGGGCATGACCTTATATGAGTTCTACTCTAATATTTGGCTGAGTCGATGCTTACTCATCTTGTCAATGGTAAAACTCTGGTTTTCATCTGTGTTGATTAATTACCTGAGCATGAGCATGGACTCTCTCAAAAAGTACTATGCGTAGGTCATCTTGCATGGTTACTTTTTTACAATAGTGTGTCATTCATTTTTGTATAGTCTGGTTTCGTGTTTTATTTTACAAGCAACTTCTATGCTTATTACGTTTTTTCCTGCTTTGCATATGTCAGTGTCCCCTCACATCATTTTCCTTGATGGTGCTTGTCATAGTACCCGAAATCTATCATCTGCAACATGGGCCATCTATGACCCCCATGGTGAGTTGATTAATCTTCTAGGTATATGTCTAGGTTGAACAACTAATAACGTTGCCGAGTATAGCACGGTTATAAAATTATTATCAAAATCTATTGCTCTTGGCATTTGGGAATTGGTTGTCAACCTTGATTCACAACTTGTTGTTCTTCAACTCAACGGGAAATATTTCACCAGAAACCCTCATATATTGAGCATGTATCTTCATATTCGTCTGCTAGAAAGAAATTTTGATTACATTACATATCATCATATTCCTTGACACATGAATACATTAATAGATACATTAGCTAGTTATGTGTTGGTTAGAAATTTGTGAAACATGTAACAACTCAAAAACAAAAACATTTGTACCATAGTAAGAAAAGAATACAACATACATATATATATTATAATATATATATAATATGTGTGTGTGTGTGTGTGTGTGTGTGTGTGTGTGTGTGCCGGTAAGGTTTGTCATACATCAAAACCTCAAAAACTAATATGTTTGTTCGAAATACATCAGTGGCTCATAGGTCTCAAAAATATGGAATGCTATACCTATGCACTAAAAAACATGATGCTCATGATAGCATGTAACTGCTCGGACTATGCAAGTCATTAATCGACAAATCCGATCTGACACCCCCACCATATGCCTCTGGTACTAGCATGGGACATTACCCATCCAAGAATACTTTGGGATCCCATGGGCCAAACCCTCGAGATTCCGCACAATATCCTCCTCGTTGTCACTTCTCTCCTGATAAGGAGCGACATCAAACTACCAATCGATGCGCCTAATAATTGAGGAAATCCCAACAGTGCATTCTAGTCCAACATCTGCATTCATAAAATCGAAGTGTCATGAATACATATATTTCAAAAATAGTAAAAAACAAAAAAAAACAAAAAAAAAATTGTTTTTACTTCCATCATCGAAATCCTCTCCTTTTAGGAGCAGCATATCTAGGTCTCCACAGAATTTAGTACCGCTATAAGGCCAGTCCTCCAACATGATCAATTGTTGTCATAGCCATGAGAGAAAGGTGGGCTTGTAGGACATATCTTGGCCCACTGTGACCCTGGGCATCAACTTGATCCAATGGACCATCTGTGGGTCTCAAGGCATTGGCAGATCTACCTCAGTTAGTTGGTATTAAAATAGTGGCACATGTTCCAAGAAGAAGGTCACCAACACAAATCCAAAGCAAAATGGCTTCAGGTGACCTACCTTAGCTTTTGATAGCTCACACCTCATGTTGATTTTCATTGCTTCTACCTTGTTAAATATGGTGGGCGTCTTGCAGTCAATAGTGTACTAAAACTTTGACTTTTTGGTCTCATGCAGCGCTTGGGCCCCAGCCACTTTGTTGATGGTTAACAGTAGCACTCTCCAACAAGATCCCAAATAGTCATAATCTCAATCTTTCCACTTTTGGATTTCAGAGCTTCTAGGCAATGTTCAATAAGTAGGATAGTCATGCTTTCCCCAATCAGCCTTGAGCCATATATGTTGATTGGTTCCACTCTCTGTGACTGTTCGATGAAGAAATAAATGTGTTGGGCCCCTATAATACTAGTGATTACCCGATTACTATTGTATTTGTACCCCTTATTAATATTTTTGTGCCCCTATTATCCCCATATTGTTATTATTGTGCCCCATAGAATCCCTCTATTGTTATTTTTGTGGCTTTATATTATTATTGTTAGGTTGACTGGGATATATTGTGACTCCTTAAACTCCTATAAATAGAAAGGAGGTTTTGTCATTTGAATCATCCAAGAATTGTTCATTTATGTAATGTATAGGAGGTTTCCCCCTTGAAGAGGTTGAATTCTAAGGCGTTGATCTATCTTTTCTATCTTTTCTTGAGCTGGTTTCATAACATTTGGTATCAGAGCTTTGGATTATAGGGTTTCGCTACTCCAAATAAGTCAACGTGGAATTTTCGCTATAATGTTTTGTCTACGATGTTTCAAAAGCTAAAAAAAACCATTTGAGAAGAAATCACGCTGAACATCGGGACTGAATTTCAGAGCTTTTCACGCTATATTTGCAGAGATATGATCTGAGGAAGTTGGTCTTTTTGCAGACTCCTAAATTACAATCCAAGTAGGTGACCTGGGGAAAATCGTCATAACTTTCTCTCTGAGCATCGGATTGAAATTTCGTAAGAAGGTAAAGAAAGAGGACAGACTGTAGTTTCTTGTATATATTTTTCAGAGCCAAAAGTCAAAACAGTGACTCGCGGAACATCGTACAAGTTCGCTCTACTGAACTAGTCTATAATCAGGTCACTGTGGGAGATTTCGCATAACTCTTCCTTGGAGAATCTAATTTGGATCAGACTAGTGGCATTATAAAGAGGACACAGAGCGCTACTGCAGGTCACAATTTGAGAACTGGATGATCTAAAAGTACAGAGATACATCAGAGGCAATATCGAGCTCCTACAGAGTGAAAAAAGGTGTGTAGATTATTTAAAATTTTTGCTTAAGCTTTGTTTGAAAATTTATTTTGAAGAATTCAAAAGGCATAGTAGAGCATTATTATTGGTAACTGATGACCCGAGGAAAGAAAATGCAAACACCTAGTAAGCAACTTGAAAGTAGTAGCATGACTCATGAAGAAGAGGAAGAAATGCTACATGATATATCAAAATTACAAAACTAAGTGCAACAAATGTCAGTCTCACAAAAGCTAACAGAAGCTAAGATAAATGGCATGGAATCTAAGATAAAGGGTGTGGAAGCTAAGATGAATGGCATGGAAGCTAAGATGGACGATTGGAAGACAGATTTGAAGAC